>VYZV01030299.1:2702-50420 GCA_013401275.1 Pandion haliaetus
AAAAAGATTGAGTCAAGACCTTTAAAACCTTCACAACCCTTTCATCAAGCTGAGAGGAATCTTCCTCAGAAACTGCTCCTTACTCTCTTTAGAGCAGCCCATCTTCTCTGCCTATTGACGTCGTTATCCATCCAACTTTGGGGCTTGACTGCTGTATAATATTCCCATCAGCTGTATTGCCATTGTTTGTCCCTTGTCATATTCTGCCACTCTTAATTCAGTTCTGCGGTCTAAGCAGCTCTACCTTCTTTCTTTTGCTTTACATCATCATTGAGAACAAATCTTTCATTTTCCTTGCCTTACCCTAGTGTTTTCTCTATGCGTGCTGTAATCTCTTCTGCTGCTAGGTGTCAGTAATCCAAAAGGTGGACTTCAGAAAAACGGCAAGCCAGTGATCTAGTATTATTTATTTATTTAATTTCGGTCACTAGGCAAATACAGTAGGTTTTTTACGCAAGCAGAGGAAGACAGACTCCCCTGAGTATGCTGTAGTCCCAGGCAACGTGGTACAAAGGGGAGCAGAACAGGAAAAAATATACAATACAAGCAAATACATCTTTGCTAATAAACATCTGCAGTTGTTAATTTTGCATAGGATACATAGGAGTTTTATTTCTGAGCTAATATAGTAAGTAGTATTGAGTTGCCAGTCTCTTGACTGCCATCTCATTTAGTCTCTCATTGGAAAGATTCTTTAAAAGGTATTATTATCCTTCTGTTGGATTTTTCCCCTCCTCTGTGGGAGATTTCAGTTTGGTCCTCCCTTTTTCTGTGCTTGGGATCAAAACCATTTTTAGCCCCATGTTTGCCAAAGATCAGGATGTTCCATAATTATTTATAAAAAATGTTGGAATAATAGAAGGTCTGTCTTGATTTCCTGGGTATAGCAGAGAGGTTGTAAGCTTAGTAATTTACATGTACATGATAGTTTTTGCTATGCAGTAAAAAAAAGAAGAAAAAAGAAAATCCTAAGTATTGTAGCATCTTGGGGAGCATATGCAGCTACAAAAATAAAAAAAAAATAGGAACTGGAAAATATTCTTTTCAATGCATTTTTGGGATCAGTTATCTTTTTCCCTAAAATACTAAGCTGCCAACAGTTCCTTGAAAGATTTGCACTGCATCTTGCCTTCCAAGGGTTTCATTTGGAGCACTGGCTGTCACACCCCTGAAATAGCAAAGCTATTTGGGGATACTTGTTCAGCAAACCTCCACCCACTGTCTAATTTGCCTGGAGCATGCTGCCCTATGATACTTCAGGATATACCTGCTGGCATGCCCAAATGGTGGCTGTCTAGCTTTGATATCCTCACTTCAAGGAAGAGCTGTTTCCCCCTCTCCTCTTTCTCTGTGTCATCCACTTGGGATTAGAATAGTGGTATCTGCACTGTTGGAAATTATTCAGCAGGTGTAAACTCGACATTGCCACCAACGTGCCTGCAGCATTCACAGGTAGAGAAAAGATGAAAGAAGAGTAAGTGAAAGTCACATGTTCTGGATGTATTTGGTACCACTTACAGCAGCCTCATCTTGTCTCTGGATAGGGGATGAGGCAAAGACTGTAGCAGGTCTCTAGAACCTGGGGGACTTCGTACACTGTCTTTTAAGGTATAATAATACTGACACAATTAAAAGCATATTGCCTTTCTTATGTGTATGTAGCATCTATCATTATACCTGTTTCAAAAAGGGAGGTGAGAGGAATCCATCTGCTCTTTTTTTTTTTTTTTTTTCCCCCAGCATTTCAGGATATGATACAAGAATTACATATGTATGCAAGTGCACACACACAGAGTTATATCACACATGCTTTCATTTTAATTAATTAATTGTAAATGCTTTAATAGAGTTACCAGCAGGTAGTGATAAGCTGGCACCTACTGATTTGGAGACATTGTACCTACTTAGTTCTGCAACCGCTAAGGGGTGCTGCCGCCAAATCAAACCTTACTTGGCATCTTCAGTATGATCTCACTGACAGTGGTACTGACCCGTGCACAGAAGATACACAGCCAAAAGAATGCTATTTTGCGTTCTTCCCTTTCATTTCTTGTGCATGCGTGCCATGAGGGGTGGGCACATTATGGTCAAACAGGCTAACCCGATACCATGTATCAACAGCATAATTAACACTGATATATTATCATTATTTAATAGTATCACCAGTATGTCATAGACTTTGGAACTGCAAAGAAAGCTACGTAGAAGTTCTACATTTTTAACCATATGTGCATTTATCTTTGACATGTTTTTATGTTGCCTGCAGCAGTAGTATCTAGAATTTAGGATATTTGGATTCCATGTATCAAAAGGGCATTTTCCAGAAAGTGGAAATACAGCTGTGTGCTGATGGGTGTAGAGAATGTGTACATAAGAGTTCTCCTAGCTGAAATAAAATAAAATTACTCAGAAACCCAAATATAGCTTAGCTTGGATTTCTTGGTAACAGATGATCCCAGGTTTGAGTTTAAAAGTTTTTCATATTCTGATGTGATTTACTGGGTGCGTTTGCCCTTATTTCTGTGACAGAAGTAGTTGGCCTGAAATTTGCATGAACTCTGGCAGGCTCATAAGTGGAACTTTCACTTGTGTATTCAGTAGAGAAGAAACAGCGAACACTGTAACATTTAAAAACTTCTTGGCTATAACAAATTAGATGGCATTTATGTTTGTGTTTGTTATGACTGTTTGACTCAAAAGCCTATTTGCAGAGAAGGAATCTGATTTTAGTAAATCAATATAATAAAACCTTTGATTTTTTACAAAAGCCAGCTAGCTGTAACTTCAGTGTTGGTATTTCAAGGCCTCTCACTGATATTTTAGAAGTTTGTGGTTGTTTGAGCTTCCTTTCCAGGCCCTGGGGAAATAAGAGAATGGTAAATCAAAGCCCAGATCGCTGTTTGCATTTATTTTACTTCTCATTATGACATGTATGCAAATAATTAAAAGAAATAGGGAAAAGGTATAGTCATGATAAGATCCCTTTTATAGAACAAAGAGGAATAAATTTCTAGTCTAATTTATTACACTTCTCCTTAATACTATAAACTCAACTGAGTGCCTCATCAGGTTTGACAGTTCACTTACACTTCTAATTCAGTGACAGTACTGTTTAAAATAATTACTGACTCTTGAAGGATAATCCAAGAAAATAACTGGAAAGTATTTTTTCTGATCTGAAATGTGTCCTAATTTCTTGTCCTTTTCCTTTCCAAGCGAGGAATTTTTAAAAGTAAAAATTGCAGTTGAGTACTTAACTGCCATATAAAGTCATCATGTTGCCTTTGAAAAGAATCTTCCATTTGCAGTTGCTGTCTTCTTTCTGCTTTCCTTGCCTGTGACAACCAAAATCCAGAGTACAATTGAGGATATATTTAGTAACATTCAGTGAAATCTAAGTGACACTTTTTTTCAGCTTTACAGCATCCTTTAGCGTAATTGTGAGAGTGGAGAAAAAATTCTGCTGATTTTAAATATTGTAAAAAAGTTTTATAACTGTCATCCTAAATCTGGATGCTTTTGTCCCCATATTAAAATGAGATGCTCTCAAGGCTGTCTTCTTTCACCCCTATACTCGTGAAAGAGGTTCTGCATCAAGCTTCTCAGGTGGCATAAAGAAGCTTTGCCTATATTGAAGTTAACAGAGGAATGACAGATTATGCCAGCTGAGAATTGAGGTACAAGATTTTAGTTACCAGAGCTGGGATGATAAAAGCATCCCATGGGAGGTAACCTAACCTTTCACAGTTTATTGATCATCTGACTTGTACTTCTGATGTCACTAGTTATTGTTAAAATTCTTTCTTCTTGCTCCTGCGGTCTGCCACGCAGGTCTTGCCATGGCACAGCTTCCCCCAGAAAGCCGCAAGCTGCCTCTTCTCTGGGGAATGGGCTGCAGGTTAGGACATTTTTCTGCAAGTTTGAACACTGAACAATTGCTGTAGTAGTTTTCATGCCAGACTCCGTCCTCTAGTCATGGCTGTTCAAAACCATGTTGCTCGCTTAATTTCCCAGCATCCTCACAATGGACGCATTGCTTCTCTATTAGCTCTTTATTTATACTGGGGCCTCACACACGCTTTATCGGTGTACCAGGGCTGCTCTTAGATTACAGAGTGAGCAATGCTCCTGTAATGCTGCTTCTCAGCACAGAAAGCTTGGAAATTTTAACTCCTTTTCCTGCAGTCTGTCTCTGGTCAGCAGCTCATGTCTTATTGCCTGGCCAGTCCTTTTCTGCCCCATCTCCTGCCAGTTACTTTGTGTCTCACCTGCCTGCCAAAGTTTCCCTCCTACCCTCTGTTCCTTATTCCTGGAATTTTCAGCCTCCTACGGTATTTCATTTTTTCAGTCTTTTCAAAGATTTTTTTTCAATCTGTGTTCAAAGACACTGTTATGGTTTTTCAGGTATTGGGCTTTTGAAGTCCTGAATGAGGTGGCACATAAATCTGGAGAATTCTAGGTTTAAACTGGAGCATAAATTTGAAGTATTATCTTTAGTGGGGGGTGGGATTTTCCACTCTTTCCACCATTTAGAGCTCTTTCTGTAAATTCCTGAGTGCTCTGATTATGTCATGATTGCCTGATGGCTAATCCTGCAAAAAGGAAGGGTTTTCACTTTCTTTGAATGAAGAAGCCAAATGGAGGCAGTTTCTTTTACACTAAAATGTGCAAAACTGTTCTGGTTTGTTTACATTTTATGAAAAGCATATGAAAACTATGAAAAGTACTATACAAGTTAATAATAACTTCAGGTGGGCTCTGTTTTGTAGAGCAGAGTTCAAAAGAGTACCACTAGTATAAACAGCTCTCCCATTCTCTCTTTTCTTTGTAATACTTCACCAAATTGATGTCTGGGGTAAGGTGTAGCCATTTCTTGGCAGAACGATTCTTCTAGATTTTACTTGTTCTGGTGCGTTTTCAGGAATATGCTTTTATTGCCTAATACTGAAATTGCTTGTTGGAGGAGCTTGTCATCTGTCTCTTGTCACATGTAATTTTCATTTAGCATTCCAACTTTTGTAGTCCTCCTTGCTCACTTCATAAACTTTTAACTGCTTCTCCAGTAAAAGGCTGCCTTGGATGACCAAGGCAGGAGAAGGGTCCTCACCCACTCCATGCCCTGTTCCACTCTGCAGCCTTCCTTCCTGTCCCAGCCCAAAAGCGTAACCAAGAAATTCCTTTGGGAAAGGGTTAGCTTTAATCTGTGCAGTCCCAGCAAATTCACGTGGTTCCTCTAACAGTCGGAATTGTAAATGTATTAGATGAGATGTTCTGGTAAGCAAGTCTACTAGAAGTCTTCTTCATTGCAAGTCAGATAAAGAATGGTGACTGTTCAGCTGATGGCAGTATACCTTGTTTAATTTCCTGTTTTTAAAGATGGCATAAATGCCTGCCAAGAAAGGTAACTACAAACAAAAAAAGAAGATTGTCCTTCTTGGGAGAAAGTGGGCTGTTTTATTTTCTGATATTTTCCCTTAGCACTTGTGATTCAGAAGATTTGTGTATTCTAATACACCAGAAATCGAAACTAGTCACAAGAAAGAAAGCTTGAAATACCATCTCTTAGTGAAAGACTTACAGTTTTTCAGTGATTCCCATTTTAAGGAATGGTTTCAAAAAGCAAAGCCCCAGGGTTAAAACAAGCTCTTCTACCTCTTTTGACATATGCTCCAAGCATCTAAATCTATTCAACAAGAACAAGCACGCTGTTTTGCAAGTATCTTATTTTCTTTCCACAGAATGTCAAAAGCACTGTGGGAAGTGCCACCTATGCAATATAATTGATACGGACGCTCTTCTGAGACTATTTTTATTGTTATGTTTCAAGTTAAAGGCAATAGAGTATTTATAGGAAAAATAAATACATATGCCTTTTGCAGTGTGTTGTAGCTGAAAATTAAATATTTTTCTACTGAGATTTTGGCATATTTCCTGGAGTCACCGAGCTTTCAGTAGCATTTTTAGTTAATATTCTGCAGCCTACTGTTGTATTCACCGCAGCTGACGTGAGCTCAGAGAGTTTGTCTTTATTTAACCTTAGAGAGGAATCCCAGGCTTGCTCTGTAGTCGGCAGAGCTGTTAGGAAGGACCTGCTCCAGACCGCAGTGGAGAGAGTGCAGGCAGGGTCCTGCTCTGAATCATGCCTGCTTACAACATCATTCCATTGATGATACTGGAAATCCTGCAAAACAAGGCTCCTTAAAGTGAAGTTAGCCTTTATCAAGCTCTAATTAGTATTTTCTCTCATTATCCATCCTTTTCTTTCTTTGGCTAATATCTTGATGAATCCTGTTGTTGAAGTCCTGTATCCCACTGCTTCTTGTGATGTTTGGAAGTTGAGGGCACTCATTAGGATGTTCCTTTTCTACCCGAAAAATACATATATCCTTGTGTAGAGGGGGTGAAAAAACATCAAAAACCCCAATGAGAATAAACATCCTGCACCACTTTTGCTCTTTCGAGACTTAAAATTGCGTTGGGGTGGTGGGCGGAAAATGCTTCAGCTAAAAGTCAAAGCTTTTAAAGACACTCTATCTTGATTCTCTGCTCCATTACACATTTTTCACACTGATGTAGCTCCACTGGGCTGCTTTGTCTCTTTCTTGTCAGATGGTAACGAGTGAGGAGAATGTAAATGGCCTGTGGCATTAGGACCACCTAACAGACAGTAGCAAACCATTCAGTTTGGTGATTTTATAGTTACTTGTTTAGAATAAATTCATTGATTAGGTTGACTATTATCCAGCTAACTATTAGCTATTACAGTTTTAAGACAGCAGTTACCCCCCAAAATTAGTATTCGCTATGTCAGCAGTTAGTAGTAGTATTGGTGGTAACCTTACTGTTAGCAATATTTATGCCAGGAAGTAAATGCTTTTCTTTATTTGTCACTAAACATTGGCATTTAAATGACATGAAAGATTATGTATTGATTTCTATGGATTCAAGCATCTAGAGCTACCTTAATGTTTATTTTCCCCCACATTAATAAATGAGGTAAAGTTGACCTTGATTAATTAGATATTCCAGTGCTAGATTTATTATTTGAGCATGTGAAAATTCTTGAAAATGTGTATCTTATCAAACTGAGCCTGATTTCACCTGTACGTTTTACTGTTAGTGGAAGGAAATTTCTATCATTAGAAAAATCTGGAGGCCTCCCCTCACAAGAAGTGCTCTGAAAATGAAGAAGCGGGATGCTTGTCAGAGATGGGAAGTATAATCGGCCTGAATCGCCATGCAGACCTGTAGGGGTTGATTTGTAGCCAATATCTGCAAAATAAACTGCAGGGTTCAGTTTGCAAACACTATTGTAAACCAAACCCTGCAGGGTTCAGTTTGCAAACACTATTGCAAAGCAGACCCTGCAGGGTTTGCCGAGCTCCAGTTACTATTATTCCTCCTAGTAAGGCTTATTATCCTGTCACAGAAGATGTAAGAAAATCCATCTCTCCACTTTAAACATGATAAGCCTTTGTCACCTACAATGCAATTAATGTTAAAAATAGAAGAGCGCTGATGATAAGATTGTGACTTGCAGGCAATGAGCCATTGTCCAAGCACCAGAGACTTATCTGGAGGGCCAGTCAGCCTACACGGTTTGCTGTCAGTTTGCTGATTGCCATTTCTCTCCAAGTTTGATGAAATATTCATGTCTTCGCTCTGCTCGCTGCAAGCACTATTGATTTCTTGTATAAACGCGGCTATATTTAGTCTAGACAAATGGAATGTGGATTGCTGCTGAATAAATGGGATGAAAGTCTGGGGGGTTTGCCTGTCCGTTTCTCTTGGGCTGTGGCAATTATTTATAATCAAGAGTAGTTTTTGTAAGTTAAAGGTGATTTTTTATAATTTAGTGATTAGTCTCAGAACAAAAGTAAGCACTTAGACACAATCATTCTGTTGGGGTAGCGGGTTAAGAAGGCAAATTATGCTTTGAGGTTTACAATCACAGTTACTAGGATTTTAAAAAAAAAAAACAGCCTAGAAAATTGTATGTTTCCAGAATTTGGAGAAGAAAAGAACATGATTAGTAGAACAGATTTGGTGCCTTATCTCTTATTTTTATAAAACTTTTTACTAATAGATTTGATCGTACACTTACAATTCAGTTCGCTCCATTTGCTGCAGTTTCAATTTTTTCTGCTTCAGTTTTACTGCTCCTGCTTGCTAGAATATTTGTGTTTCATTTTGATTTTCTCCTTGAAAACAAATACAGCTGTAGCAGAGCAAAGGAGAAAATATGCTTAAAGTCTTGTTCCCTAGTCATTTCCGACAGCATGTTTGTTTTCAGTTAATAATCTTATTTTCCAATGAAGATAGTGGAGCGGTAGGAACAGGAATGAATGAGTTTGTGTTCCACTGTCCTCTCGTGGATGGAATCAGAACTGCTGAGCTTTAGCAGAGACCCTCAGCTGTTACTTATTTTCCTCTTGTATAAATGTTTCTTGCTAGTTTTTTGTTCTTTTGAAATAGATAAAGTTACACTCTGTCTCTTCACTTAATAGGAAAACCTGAGCTTTACAAGTGTTGTAGTGAAAATCATCAAACCTCTCTCTTCTGCTGCTTTTGAGTCCCTTCGATTTAAATAAGGAGATAGAAAAACACAGGATTTTTCATTACTTTCATGCTGCATTAACAATATATACCATTGCTGCAACAAACTGGAATAATTCAAGATGTTTTTCATTTTTTTACAAGTCATATATAGTGTATTATGTCTAATCCAATCCAAGCATGGTGGTCATTTTCCAAAAAGCTGTATTAAAACTTCTTGGTTTCTATGTCAAATTATTTTCCTATAATTTCATATGTGTTATTCCTATGTGTTTGCCAGGTATATTTACATGCAGTAGCTATGTAGCATTAGGTAGTTGTTCATGTGTAACAGCATCCTCAGAAAATCTACAGGCTGCTTTAGAAAATCTCTTGCAATGCAGTGAGAACTGGAAGGTCTTCGTTTTACACTGAAGAAGTGCCCTGAGTGTTTATTGTGAAGCGTTGATAGTGCCTAGGAGATTCTCTCTAAATATTGCTCCATTAGGCTGTGACATTAAGTTTTAGAACTGGGTTGCTTGTTAATCTATTCAGCAGAATGTTAATCTGCGGGTATTTTTGCAGAGAATGGAAAGTAAGTGATAATTTGTAAAATCTCCAATTGCTAGTAGGAATGTCTGAAGTTTGCATACAGCGTAGAGGACATTAGTGTTTTGTTAGGTCTGTAAATTGAAGCAGTCTTTGAGTGAAATTGGTCTTTTCCCCAGTAGGAATGATCTTTATTTTCCTTCTCCAGTTATATTTAATATATATACGTTTTGTTGTTTTCTTCCCACAGTGGATGTAAAGTCGGAGGTTCCCGTGGGATTAGAGCCTATCTCACCATTAGACTTGCGAACTGATCTCAGGATGATGGTTCCCATGGTGGACCCAATTATGCGTGAAAAGCAGCTACAGCAGGAACTGCTTCTGATCCAGCAGCAGCAGCAAATTCAGAAACAACTGCTGATTGCAGAGTTTCAGAAGCAGCATGAAAACCTGACCCGCCAGCATCAGGCCCAGCTCCAGGAACACATAAAGGTAGCAACATTTTTCATTTATTCCTCACTTTATCTGCAAACTGAATATGCTTAGGCAGACATGAAAAAGGAACATGCCTGAAAGGTTCACTGTGGCTGACAGATGGTGTTTGAGTGCTTATTTCTCTGTATTTGGGTGATAAAAGCGTTTTCAAGCAAAACTGCTAGCACCTACCAGCAAGTTGCTCCCAGCAGACCAAGGCAGTACTATGAGAATCATCAAGCTCATGAAGCCACCACATCCACAGAAAATCAAAATACCTATTTTACAAAGCTGGATTTTCAGCCAGACTTCAATATGGCTGTCTTTTCTGAACATGCAGTTTTGAGTGTATTAAAAGACTGCTTTTGGGGGCTACTATTTGAGTTAGTGCCCATAAATCAAATTGATAAGCAAGTGCATAATATTTGCATTTGTAAAATGGAGGCAGGCCCTGAAAGTGTTGTGTTTTCGTTCTTCTCTGCACTGCCTCATATTATGTAAAAAGAAAATTATATATGGGATTATATGCATTATGGTTGGATTGCTATAATGGATTTTGACTGTGAATTTATCATCTTGCGTTTCTTTTCATTTTTTTCCTTGTGTTCTACTTGCCATTATGCTACTGTGCTAAACTTCTGCTCGATGGAGCTGACAAACGCAGCGGAGCACAGCAGCCAGAGTTGGGTGATGCAAAGGCAAAGAACCCTGTGCAGTTTCCAGGCTTCTTTGCCAAAAGAGAAAGAAGTGAAACCAGAGCAGCAGGCTGCTACCTGACATTGGAGTTCATTATAGTGACAGCCAGTAATGCACTATCCCACTGAAAAGACTGGGGAAAGTCAGTTAAGAGATGAAAAGAAGTGTGAGCACAAAAGCAAACACTGATACTCAGTTATTCAAGGGGGTTATTTAGCCAGGACTGACCTAGAAAACAGTGCAACCTGCACTTTCTCATGTCTTTTTGTTCTGTGCAAGTTACAACAGGAACTCCTAGCCATTAAACAACAGCAAGAACTCCTTGAAAAAGAGCAGAAACTGGAGCAGCAGAGACAAGAGCAGGAACTGGAGAGGCATCGCAGGGAACAACAGCTTCCTCCCCTCCGAGGAAAAGAAAGAGGCCGAGAAAGTAAGATGACATGAATCCTAATAAGAAATTAATCTATTCCCCTTTGCCTTCTCCCAGCCAAAATGGACAATGAACAGGAACCTGAAGCAAGCCTATTACTCAACTAGAGAAGTTGAGGCTGTGCTTGCAGAAAGGCAGGGCCACCTGCTGCACCCACAGAAACACATTGCTGGTTTGTGTGCAGACTTGGAGGACTGTAGGAAAGGATGCCTTTGACAGACCTGTGTATATGTCTCTCAGGAATCTAGCTCTTTTTATAAAAAAGGAGGGAATTTGAAAGCCTAAAGCTTCACTTGAGAACTTCATTCTGAAGAGCTTATTTCCCAATACAGAAAGCACTACAAAACAGCAAAAAATCAAATTACTTGCTGATTAACCAATTTGAGCATTGTTTCAAGATTGAATATATGACGAAATATTAAAGAATATCTTTGGCTGGGATTTCTGAATACTTTTGCTAGGACTTCTTCAAAGTGCCTTGTGTTTGTTCTTGATGCCATTTCATGAGGCCCAACCAAGGGTTATTTCTAGCTCATATATAGCTCTAAGGCAAATGACAGATATAAAGGATACTGTTGGAATTTGGAGCTCACTAGGGGGAGACAGATACAAATAATTCTCCTTAGCGAGGTCAGTTTAAAAATCAGGTTGAAGTACATTGTGAAGGTATTCAAAATGAAGCTGCCACAAGCAGAAACTGTTACTTGCCCTGCTAAATGACCACAAGAATTAACTGCCAAAGACCGAAGCAGAAAAGAGCTGTACATTATACTCCTGCTTTTTTTTCTTGGGTGGAAAAATGTATCAGTTCAACAGTTGTAGGTGCACGACCATATTGTAGGCTTTAGATCTTAAGGTGTCTATGATGCTTCCAGTACTTTGGTGAATGATGAATCTGCAAAAGCATCACCAGCCTATTGACCCAGCAGTGGGAAGGTGGCAGAAACTGCAGGAACAAAAGGTTTCTGTAAGTGGTATGAAAAATCAGCCTCCATATAAACAGTTGGGCTTTATTAGTGCTCTCACCAAAGGAAAAGCAGTGATGTGAACTCAATGGTTCCTTTCTCAGTTTGGCTTGCTGGGTGGCTGTTCAGTATGTAGCAGCCAGCCAAGCAGCACTTGTGACCTCCTAGGCCCAGCCCTAGCGTTTGCTGCTGCTGCTGCTCTACTTAATGACTACAGGAGGAAAGGAAGGTGCATGGAGGGGAGTTAGGGTCTGAAGCTGAGAGGTAGTAAAGGTATTTTATGGGAACTGGGTCACTGGGGGACATGCTCACCAGCTAGCTGTGCTGTGTCAGGGTTGGGTAACCAAATACTTAAGAGTATCAGTATGCCTTAGTGCTGCTACTTTCAAAGAAATGTTTTTTCTTCCCTTTTTTGTCACTGTTAATGGAAAACTGAAAGAAGATTTTTCTTTTTCATGCTTTTTCAATGAAGAGTATTATGTCTGTGAGTAAAGAAGCATGTCCCATGCTGCAAGTAGGAATTGGCAGTTTAACCTGACATTGACATGCCCTACTTGTATTGAGCTAGCCACCAGGAGAGGTCAAAATGCACTGTGTCTTCCTGGTGTTTTGGTCTTTCTGTTGTTTTTGTGTCATAAGAGTAGAGTTATCAACTAAGACTCGTGTTTCAGACTGTGGTCTGTCTTCCAGACATCACAGGTAGAGGCTCTTAAATGGCTTGAATAAAAAGGCTCACTCCTGGCTCACTCTGTGCCATTCTGCTCATAACCAGGACAGTGTTCAGAGGGCAGTTTTGCTGTGCTATTACTCTTTACTAAAAGATAAAACATTCTTTACTGCAAACTCAAAGTGACCTTTTGTCACTATCTTTTTAGTTCTATCCTTGGTTTTGTATTTGGGAATTATTAGGAAATAATTTAAATTTTGTATATACATCTGCCCTGGATAAATGGCCTCATCTACTGTTGAAGTACTCCTTATGACTTAACTGGATATCTGGATTATGGCCAACTTCAGTCTTCTACAGACAAACAATTAATCTGAATGTTATCTCATTTTGATGGATTTCCACCAGTATTTTTTGTAGTTTACAACACTTGCAGCAGCAAGACTTGGGCTCTTTTTTGTGTTTTGGGTTTTTTTTTTTCTTTAAAAATGTAATTTTTTTAAGTAAAGGTATGTTCAATCCTGTGTGACTTAGGGGCAGTGGCCAGTACAGAAGTGAAGCAGAAACTTCAAGAGTTCCTGTTGAGTAAATCAGCAACAAAAGACTCTCCAGCAAATGGGAAGAATCATTCCATGAGCCGCCACCCCAAGCTCTGGTACACGTATGTTCAGTATTAAGCTGTTTCCTTGCCTCATCGAGGCATCTGTTAAAACTTGCCAGAATGCTTCTTCAGCAAGGTTATTGAGAGTCTGCCTCCAGAACAAGGCAGAAGTTCAACCAAGAAGTCAGCAAAAAGTCAGCAGTGTAATATTTCTGGTTGAACTAAAGAGTACTCGGGTGTTTAGTGATGAAACGAGAGCTATACAGAACAAGATGCTGTCAGAACTTTGTGTAAAGTTTTTATTTCAACTGCTTCATCTCTTGATGCTATCACAAGTTTTACAACTATACCTGTCATTTTTCCAAGTCTCTTCAATTTTTAGTTAGAACAACTTTGTGTTTGACTTACTTGGATTTTTAATTGATCACAAAACTCGTTTCTTCTGGAAGAGATACTGCTTTCCGGTGAAGTTAGTTGAATGGTGTAAGTAACTCACAAGGATTTTGAGAAGGATAGCAGTCATTTAACTTATCTTACCCTGACGGATTTTAGTATCCAAAACTGCATATTCTTATGATGCCTTGGCCTTGATAAGAATCTGCTTAGACCATTGAAACAAGTGATTTTGTTGAGTCCTGTAATGGGCCTATTAACATTTTAAGAGTTTACCGTTTTTACAGTTTTTATCACACACACCCCTGCATTTCTGAAAGACTTCAATGTCATGCCCAAATTGGCCTTCAATAGGACAAACAGAAATGTATATGGTACGCTACATTTCTATCTTGTACTTGTTCTTTTTAAAAAGAATCACTGAAGGCCTGGCCTTGCAGTTTCCATTCTGAGCTAATCAGAATGTTGTGGTAACATGACTTAATATATAGTTACATTGTTTCTGGTGGTTAATTCCCCCCCCCCAATAATGTGTGAAATTCTCTTGAGTATGTAAGATTCTGGTCTAATAATCTGAGTTTAGTTCTGAGACTTCAGATGAGTGAGAAGAAGGAGCTGTGCAGAGGATGTCTTCTGCTACACTAAGGAAAGTAGTTCTTCCTCTCATGGTAGTGCCCCTTTTGACAGACATATTATTGATTAACCACACTACATTGGAAAGATAGGGAGAGACTCTGTAAAAGGCCAAGTAAAATTATGTTTAGATAAACACAAAGTTTGAAAGTTTCCCCCCTTTCCCTCTCTCCCCCTCTAAATAGAAAAATCAACCAACCAAAAAAAAAAAAAAACCAAACCCCTGTCTCTGGGCCATATGATGCAATTTCTTTGCAATTTGCAGTTTCCATGTTCAGAAAGATATACCCACACTATTTCTTTCATCCAGCACTTGTCAGAAAGCACTCTTCAGCTTGGAGCTTCTCTGCTGATGTGAGTGCTATGTGCTGCCCAGGGGTGTGCTCACAAAACTTAAAAACTGAACTTAAATGCAAGGTTTTATCTACCTTGTGCACTAAATATTTTGGGGTTTTTTTCCAACAGATAATAATAACAACTCAATATTTTTTGTTAGTTTTATACAAGGCCCCCTACCCTGAAAATCCTCCACATTTTCATAGAAGAGGCTGGATCAATGTACATCTATTTGTACGTGATAAACAAGACTTAAATGGCTTTCGCTGTGCTTCAGCTGGTTCATATTAAAATGCAACAATCTAAAATGGTCAATTCCCCAAACTGGTGACAGATCCTGCCTGTAGGTCAACATGACTGTTATCCTATGTGACTTTTATAATGAGTGCAAAAAGCGCGTTCTTGGGAATCCCGAGGAGTTCCATAGCTTACTGTAAAAGTGAAATTGGTTACATGAGCCTGTGGTTTGTGCACACTTAGACAAACGAGAGCATAAACACAGCTGAGACATGTGTACAACACGTGTAGATAGTTACTGCTGGTCACCTCAGTGACTGCTAATTTGTGACCTCTCTGTCTCTGCTGCAGGGCTGCCCACCATACCTCACTGGATCAAAGCTCTCCTCCCCTGAGCGGGGCCTCGCCACCGTACAAATACACTTTACCAGGAGCGCAGGATGCCAAGGATGATTTTCCACTTCGTAAAACGGGTGAGTTAGCGTAGTTTATTCGAGCCCCTTACCCAGCAATTCTCCCACCCTTCATTTTAACCAGGCTGTCCATCAGCAAGGTGTATACCATAATCCAAAAAGCTTGTTCAGGATGATACTATGGGTAAGTTCAGAGATTCTGACTGCATCTTTACGAGGTCGGACTGACCACATGGTATCAAGAGTCGGTGTTTCCCAGTGCTAACAGCTATTGGAAGCTTCAGTCCTGATAAATTTAGTTTCTAAACAGACCATCATTTCATGGATCTTTTAGGGCATTATTTTCTTTGTCTCAGCATTACTTCTGGGTTTAATAGCACGCTCTCTTTTGCATGGTAGATACAGTATCGGTGTGCTGCCTTTAGACAGTGTTTTTCAGGACATTTTGAGGGGAATTAATGGAAAAAGGAGGAGGAATTGGATTAATATTATATTTTGTGTCATTGGTTGTAAAAAGTGTATGCATATATGCATACACACACATTTTTGTGTGCTTTTTACACATGGGAATGTGTAATATTTACAAGAAAATGTTTCAGAGGATTTAGCAACTGAACCTTTTGTCTTGACAGCAGGTGAACTGTAGACTTGACTTTTTCTGCACCATATAGAAAGCTAGAAGGATGGTGCTGGAATCCATGTGGCTGTTGCCTCAGGTCCTTGGTGCAGTGACCGGTATCCAGGAATGCAGGGAGACACTAAGAGGAGGGGGGGAAAAAAAGAAAAGAAAACATTAGATCGCTTATTGCATGAGTCTGCTGTTGAGTGATATAGTTACATTCAGAGAGAAAGTCTGACCCCCTACTGTGCTAACAGCCTTTGAATGTGATTTAGCCACTGGGAGATTGAAAACTAACTGCAAAACTGGTACTGACTTAAAAAGAAGTGGCATTTGGAACCAGCATACATTCAGAAAGAAAATCCAGTCTGTATCTAATAGTTTGGGGCAGACTTTCTAAGCTCATATTATATCCCCAAATATTTTCAAAGGAATGAAAGCATGAAAAGCAAAATGCTAATTTATTCTAGCTGAATTACTCTTTGTACAATATGGTGGCAATATAACAAGATTCTATAAAATCTTGTTCAGGCTATTCAGTCACAATAAGCCTTTATGTGGTTCTCTGCTTAATAGCACTGTACAGTGTATATTTTCTGTGCCAGTTGGATATACATTTTCATTTTTTTAAACAAAAGGATACACTGTACATCTTCTAAATGCTGTGAATTCATCTACATGTTTTTGAAATGCAAGTTTTAATTTTTCTTCCATGTTTATATATCTTAAATGTTATGATTGATATTTATGATGTGTCAGACTGTTGATCTGTAAAACAAAACATTTTCAAACATTGTAACAGTAAAGTTCTCGTGCAGCTGCTAATACTTTTATATCTCTGTGGGGGTTTCAAAATATTCCTTAATTCAATTCCCATTGTCTGCATAAGACGACTATAATATAATTAAATCCAGATGTTTTCTATATGTTATTCCAAATATTTGGGCATGCAATGTATCAGTTCCAAAATTGAACAAAGGACATGATGACTTTCTGAAAAGATATCTATAGAAAAAATAGACAAATACTAATATAATCATTAGCATAACAATTTCTATGACATTTACATAGCGATTCTGATAAGCAAATATAAATGAAGTGTACAGCATGTTGTATGTTAGCAAGGGAGTATATTTGATAGCTCTCCACATCCGTGAAAACAGCAACTGTTAAACATCCTGTTTACACGTCCATTCTCTCTGTATACTAGAGTTGTTTAATTCCAGCCTTCAGCAACATCCCCACAAAGGTTGCAATGATTGTTCATCAGGTTGAGAGTAAAAGCAACAGCAACCAGATCGACACAAGTCAAATGACCCTAAATTGATCTGGGTGGATATAGGGCCATCCTCCAGGCAGAGGGGACATTGTGGAGCCTGTGCCATCCTCATGGGACCTCACTAGACAAAGATGTCCCACGAACACTCATGTATATGGACAGGCTATAAGCCTGCAGAAATCTGACCTTTGCCATAAGGGGTGAACCTCTTTTCCTTTCCTTTAGGCTATGAACGCTTGTTGCCACTGGCTCCTGGTAAACCCTCTGTGGTGCTGAACCTGCATGAAGTCAGCAATTCATATGAAAGCAGACCTCACATTCCTTTCAGCCTAAAGAAAGGAATACCTGTTGTGGATTTTAATTACAGCTTTGTTTTGCTTCTCGATTTTATTTTCCATATTCATAATATAAAAGGCAGAGGTGCCTTTCTCTTCTCCAACTTTAATACAATGCTCTTGGAAGATAATTCTGATTGATTTGGTTACTCCAAATCAGATTTAATGGGCAGCAAAGCTGAATGATTCTCTCCTGACATCCTAATGTGTTTTTCAGTGTAAATCATGAGTCTTGCTTGCTTACTTTCTTGTTCAGTAATTAATTTAACCTTTTCTTAGTAAGTCCTGAAGTGCCATCTCCTTATTAATCTTTTAAAAATTAATTCAGAGAGACTATGGTAAAGAGGAAAATATTCTGTGCAGGTTTTACTCTTCTAGCATCTAGAATGATGGGATGCATAGATAACTAGGGAAAGACTTAAGAGTCTTGCTCTTTCTATGTTTACAGTTAGGTACCAGAGTTAACATCCTAGTACAGTGACTACGGTTACTCAGTAACACTCTTAGCCATGTGATTATTCCTTTCTGTGCAAGATGCAGCAGAACTTGTCAGCAGTGGCCTTCACACAGCTTAGCTGCGTGGAGGATTGAGACTATCCTAGGGGCTAGAGGCCAGGATATGCAGCTCTTCGCACAGCTGCATTCAGATGCTCTGCGTTGACAGACTTTCAAAAGAGCAGAGCACGGGGACCTATTGCTTCATTGGACAGATAAATATACTATAAGGAGAAGCTACACATCTGTAGCTAAGAGCAGAATTTAGCCTAAACAGCGTAAGATCAAATTTAAAAAATGCCCATGACTTTCACCATGGATACCAGTTGTAATGTGTGTTTTCTTCAAAGCACCCAAAAGCCAGAGCAGCACATGGCTCATTAACTTTCAATGAGACTAATGTGTCTAAATTACCCAGAGAGGTTTGAATATTCCTCCCTATTACTGAACACTTCTGAAATTCATACTGACTGTTGTAAGAGCTCTGATGGGAGCTGTGTACTTTTGAAGACCTGATCATTTAATATGGAGATGTTTTGATTGTTGAGCTCCATAATTCTATGTCTATCCATGAAAATATTATCTGCTTGACAAGGTTACTGTAAAACTATCAAAAATGTAGCAAACGACATAGGTTTGATAGGGTAGAAGTTCTTTTTTCAAAGGAAGTGTTTGGGGGTTTTTTACCTTGTTGAAGTAAATGCAGAAATTCTGGCAAATGACCATAACATTTGCATTTTCTTCAATCTGTAACATTTCATTTTCTGTGTGCAAGTGTTGATGCAAACAGGCAAAAGCCAATAAATTCCAATAAAGGTTAGCTCTCTAACCAAAGCTGTGTGCTTTTTCAAAGTGTTGCTGTAGATGGAATTTCTGCATTTTGCCTCATGATTTGGCTTTTGTTGGAAGAAATTCCGGGGACATCATCATATCAAGTATAAACTGTTTTTTCTTTCCTGAGTTTAGCACAATCGTGGCAGAATGGGAATGTCAGTCAGTATTTCTATTTATTTTGGTTTTATGCCAGTTGAATCTTTCCTTGCTGATGGAGTTGTAAGCTTACAACTTGCATTTTGCTTGGGGATCTGAAGATCACTCACAATAGTACTATTCGAGAAGATGTTTGTAGCTTGCTTTCCAAAAATTGGAAGCATGCTCAATGGAAATAGAGCATGGGGATTTTTTAATAGCAAATAGTACAAGGTTCTTGCTTGGAGGGGGGAAATTATGTAATTTCATACAGGAAAGAAGAGGAGATGAAGGATTGTTTAATATTGTGATGAAAGAGAGGAAGAAGGCTGTGCTGCATAGTCATGAAGACCACTTTGTAAAAACCATATGAAGTTAACCTGATTAGGCAGTAGAATAACAGCGTAGCTCTTGTGTAATGAGAGTGAAAGACTCCTGAATGAGAACTCAGCAGATGTAATTTTTTTAAAAAAGAAATTAATTAGAACATTTCCTTACCATTATTCTTTCTGCACTTAGCGACTCAGTAATTTACTGGAGTGGTTGAAACTGAGAAGAAAAACATCTTCTG
The DNA here is from genome assembly GCA_013401275.1 of Pandion haliaetus. NCBI lineage: Eukaryota > Metazoa > Chordata > Aves > Accipitriformes > Pandionidae > Pandion > Pandion haliaetus. Next base: position 21,900 of record VYZV01030299.1, read on the forward strand.
TGTGGAAGTTTTTCTCCCTTTCCATTTTGTGCCACCAAATTCCATTTCTGTTTGCATTTTCTAGGAAAACACTGTCCTGTGAAGTAACAGTATATGAAAAAGTTGGATTTCTTTTGGTCTTTGGTAAAAAAAAAAAGGCTTAGAGGTTCACAAACCCTCAATTACCAGGTCTGCCAAAATGAAGAAGTTAAGATCAGTAGAGAGAAGCGTTAGTTTTCTCTGAGTTTATGAGTGAGCACAATAAACGGGAGAGGCACTTTGTTTATTGAAGCAGGGAAACAAGGCAAACATGATATGATTCTCCTCATTTTATCCCATTTTTCAGGGATGCTTTGCATTCCTGCCTCTCAGAGTTCTTGTTTTCCTGGGTTAATGAACAGTCTTGACAAATTTGGACTAGGTGATGTGCCCAAAGGGAATCACCGGTGCTTATCACGGGGGACGGGCGGGGGGGAAGTATCCTGATTCCCAGCACTTCTTTTTCTTGACTTCTCTTCCCATTAATCACCAGACTTTTTTAGCCTTCCTAAATTCACTATCAATAACGTGATAGGGCATAATTAGCGGTAAGAGGTTTTAGAAAGAGAAGAAACTTTCACTTGCAATTGAATAGTGAATCTGAAGCAAACTGTTGTTAGCAGCTTCTTCCGGATTCATGTAATGAACAGGACAAAACAGAGTTCAGCCCCTGGGAGCCAGCAGCTCTAAGGAAATGTAATACCCTCGTAGCTACTGTGCTGGGCTGCAGTCATCTCAGGTCCATCAGGGTTCTGCAGGCTCCTAAGCTGGGTGTGAGGAGGGATGCCCTGTCACTCTAATTTAGCTCAAGTTACAAGGGAAATTTTTTGAGATAGCTTAAAACTAAATAAAATTAATGTTAGTGTAGGCTTAATGACACTGTCATAGAATCATAGAATCATTTAGGTTGGAAAAGACCTTCAAGATCATCGAGTCCAACCGTCAACCATGCCCACTAAGCCATGTCATGAAGTGCCCTGTCTACATGCTTTTTGAATACCTCCAGGGATGATGACTCCACCACTTCCCTGGGCAGCCTGTTCCAATGCCTGACAGCCCTTTCAGTAAAGAAATTTTTCCTAATATCCAATCTAAACCTCCCCTGCTGCAACTTGAGGCCATTTCCTCTTGTCCTATCACTACTTACTTGATAGAAAAGACCAGTACCCACCCTGTCAGAGAGAAAAGAACTTGTGTAGGTATGCTTTGGTATCATGAAAGCTGCCAGGGCCTGCACGAGGACTCAACAGGAGCTATCACCAGGATGTTGTCCATAAAGACCATCACAGCCTTCCCATCAGTGCAAGACTGTTCCTCTAATATATTTTATTTATTGCTTAACGTATACATTGTGGGAAGCAAAGATGTTACACGTGGGTGATTCTTACTCAGTTTCAAGATGACCCAGATAAAGGTTTTTCAGTGTATTTCTGTTATAGCAAAAATCCCACTGCTTGTATATACATCACTTACAGTCTTGCCAGTAATTACTCTACTGTGCTAGATACTGAACCTTCTTGATGGCTAGACTAATTACACAATCTTGATCTAAATACTATCTTAGTTCTCCTTTTACTGCCCAATGCATAGCCAAAATTGAATTACAAAGTTCTGCTTCATGTGGTTACATAAAGGTTTTCTTACACAAACCGTGTATGTTTTCAGAAACATTTTATAAATTAGCATTAACAAGTAGCTTGCATAACTTTTTGATAAGCAGGTAATCAGATACTAGTCACCTTTTTGACTTTTGAACCTAAAGGAAACAGCTTAAATAAGGAGCAGGGAGCAGTCCTAAAATCTAAAGCATTTTAAGAGCATAATGTCCATTGACAATGGAGTGGTTTTAATGGGCATTTCAAAGTCTGTTCCCTCTGGATAAATAAGTTAGAAAATATTGCATATAAAATCTCAGACTCTTTGAAGTCAGTAGAAACTGTCCTGTTTGATTTCAGTGGGACTAGGATTTTTCTTCCACTGTATCTAGAGCAGAGACAGTTGAAAACTTTTAGAAAAGTAAACAAGAACATCTAAAAGATGGCAAAAAGAGAGAAACAGACAGAGAAGTGAAAAGTGGAAATCACATGGTATCAGATCATCCAAAATAGAAGATGTTGGTTAGTAAAGATTGCACTTCTCCAAACTCCTGCAAAACATAGTTTCACTGAAAAATCTGTTCAAACCCACAACTCTAATTAAGGGGTTTAGCTGCCAAATAACATGTTCTGGCTAAAGCCAAGTAAGTATTACAGAGCCATTCATGAACAACGGCATCAGCTTTGTACTTTGCTTTTGATTTTCTCATGGGAAAGTAATATAAATGAGAGTGATACCTCCCTGTTGGCTTTAACTGTTAGCAATGCAAAGCATGCTGAAATTGTACATAATTCTCTTCCAAAGGAAAGGAAATAGCATTTCAATGGTTTTCCTCAGTGTCTCATTGAGTTATGGTGGTGCACAATTATTCCTGTTAAATTACTCTACCAGATGGAAGGTTACATTGTGTATTTAGCTAATTGAGTTGTAGGGGACTGGAATTATATCCTAGAGCATAAAGAACCTATCTAAAATTAAACTTGTTTTAATTCAGTTTCTCTGTGAAGGTGCAGTGTCAAAGTCTAATTAAGACTTTAAACAGTCTTCTCCTCATTTCACTTAACATGGAGAGATCCTTTCACAGAGTCAACCTTGCCTACAGAAGTTAGGCAAACATGTTTTGAAAGTCCGAACAACTTTGGGTCCAAATTTATCTTCATTTGTCTTCAGTGAAGCTGAAGTGCCTTCCTCCTCTTGAGCTGAATTTGGCCCATAGTTCTCATCTGCTAGGAAAGCAAGATATGCTGTGTTTTGGTTGCTTTTGTTTTCTTGGCATCCTGTACTCTGTGTTGTATTTGGCCAACTCCAAAGGGTATACTTTAGCAATCTAGACCTTCCCAGCTCTTACCTACTCATGACATTAATGCCCTGTTAAACTGGGGGAGAAGGTGATGGTGTTTCATCATGAATTTCTGAAGGTTGATGAAATATTATATTATACTTTTTGCCTGCCATCAATGAGTTATCACTGCTGGATATTTTCCTAGATTAAAATCTGTGGGATTTAATCACCCTATTAAGTAATTCTTTCTTGTATGGGGCTTGGGGAGCAACATAATAATGAATATGATTATTCTATAAAAAATAAATCATGTACCTAGGGGTCAAACTGTGACCCCACAAAATCCTCAACTATTGGGGCTATGGGATTATCTCTGGCACTTCTTCACTGATGAAACTATTTTTTCTTGTGCAAAATTAGTGATTCAATGGATGTTGGAGGAGGATTTAGGCTGGAGGGTGGGATTTGCTATATTTGCAGAAAGTATGGTATATTCCCATTACTACTTCTCAGCTAGACCCGACTGGTGTATATGGTCAGAAGCCGGGGCAAGAATACCCAGTGGAGACCTAACCAGAAGCACTGCCAGTCATGCATGTCTAAATTAGGTTATTACCATTCAAATGAGGGATGCCTTCTATTAAATAGCCTGTTTCACCTTCTTCTTTCTCCTCTACACCTCCTGAGAACTCAGATGTGATTTGGCTCCCATAAGTGCTATAAAATTGCAAAAAAATAACAGAATTTGAAGATGTGCAGGGAAGATGAGAATTAATTTTAAAATATCCTTGTTCTTTTATTCTGTGTTTCAAGACAGTATAGTATTATTTGCTTTTTAATCCTCTATTTATTATTGGAAAAGGATATTAGTTTACATGGAAGAAGATTAAGATGGATCTGACATAGCAATAATATAAATCTGCCATGGTTTCAGCAGACTTAGCACGTAATGAGGACTCAAGAGGCCCAGTAAAACCATGGCCTCATTGAAACCGCTATATAGCCCAGTGGTGCAAATGCAGGGAGATGCTGTTTCTGTGCTAAGGAATAGAAATTATTAAGAATTCTATCAAGAGACTTGTTCTTTCGCCTCACAGGTTACATGCAGACCAAATATCAACAGGAAATCTATTGCACCAATCAGCTTTTAGTGAAAAGTATAAAGATCTCTAATTCTGGCTAAATGCAAGCGGTACACATAAGTAATTCCTACATCTAACTCAATAAATCATTCCTAGAAAGATAACACTTGTTTGCATGGATAATAAAACAAATTTTATGTTTCATACTGACTGCAATGAATAAGAAGGAAAAGTTAGGTATTTAAAACACCTTCAGGGAATATTTCATTTTTGAACCTTCTTTAGGAAATCAATGAAAATTTACTAATCTTGTTAAATTGGCTTCCTTAGCCTGAAGAGAGCTGAAGGGCTGCGAGATCCCCTCTAATCTAATTAGCTCTTTTACCATGTGTTTCACTAAACCTGTTTTTTTATTTAGGGAATGGATATTTATCTTGGTCTGAATAAATAAAGCATTCTACCTTTTACAAAAGTAAAATAAAGCAAAGGACTAAAGGGCTTCACATATGACCAGTACTCCCTTTAAAGTGAATGGTTGTGCAGGAAACAGTTTCGGTATATGCCGAAAACACATCAGGTGATGCAAGCCAGAAAAACAAAGCATCTCCATCCTGGACTGTTGTATCTGGTGCTCCAGCCTTGTTGGGACCACCCAGCGGTCAGGTCCGTGTAGTTCATGGAAGAGCTTTAGAGGGCATGCGAAACGACTGAATGTGAGCTTTCAGTCTCATTAATCTAATTTAAAACTCTTTCGGAAATGGCATTTTAAATCACCAGAATTTAGAAATCATTGAACCTACAGAATTGTACTACATGCTGGTATCTCCCAGTCTGTCAGCCAGTGGGGAGGATGTCCACATGTTCATTGTCCAGTGTTGTCCAGCACTGGGATATGGCCTTCTACAGCAAATGTCAGTCAGTTACGTATGAAAACAAAAAGTCATTGCTCATCTTGTCTACATCTAATATATTCAGCCCTGTGGAGGCAGCTGAAGCAGTCTGTGGCTGCCTACAGGAAGCCAGAGCAGAAGTCAGAAACTCCATGCACAGCAAAGACTATTTACATGTCTGTGAGAACCATGTGCAGCAGAGGAAAGGCTGTGAGATGATCAGGTCTCTCAGAAGGACAAACTCATTTGCAGATCTCTACAAAGTGTCTGAAGAAGCTGGAAGCAGTTCTGGTCCCTGACCTGCGTTCTCTGCCTCTTAACTTTCTGCCTGGCTTTGGCTGCATTCATAGTTATGGTGCGGAAGCCCAGATTATCTTCTGACTTGCCCTTTCTGATGGTGCATAGGGGTATCTTGTGTCTTTCATTCTGCCTACATCACTGAGGGGGAAACTGGGAAGCCCACTACCCTCAGACTAGCTTCTTAGGAACCTTAGATATGCCTCTTTTGGCTGTTTTCATTGGTGCAGTAGTAAGGTGGGATTTGACTTTTTCCTTCATCTCCAGGTCCTGGCATGGCATAGACAGGCAGGCTGCTTTGTAACTTAGGTATATTACTGTGGTGACTGTGAGCGCACAGCATGGACCAGGAACCTGTTGTGCTATGCAATGGACTCATCAAAATGAGGATCTCTTCACAGTATGTTTTCTTCCATTCTGCTCCTCCTGCTTCACATGAAATCATGACAGAGATCTCAGAGTTAACTCATTATCCACATACAGTATCTTCTTGAAAATTCTCAGTTGCCACAGTGCTAGAAAGAAACTTGACAAAGGATAAGCCACTGGTATGCTGGCAATACTGCCATCGTGCTAACCAGTACCATCTCATTATTTTCTTTCATACCTCTGATGGTCTATACCCATACATCATCCTTTTGTCCTATAACTTAGATTTTAAGCTATCTCTGGTATGGACTGCTATGGCTGTGTGTTGTAAAGCATATAATGCTCATCTGTGCATGGGTCTCTAGTACAGTAGTATAAAAAATAACAACCTATGTGGTGTGAAAAAAGAAAGATTCCTTGACTATGTATTCCTTTATTGACACTTGTTAGATACAAGGTAAGAAAAAACAATAGCTCCTGTGTGGATTGCAGCATAGAATATATTCAAATCGGTATAATATACATCCTTTCACAGCTTAAAAAAAAACGACAGCTAAAGAAATAGAGAATACCAATGAACACTTACTTCAAGATCATGAAGTCTTTGTTTCTTAATCGTTTCTGTTGACTTAATTATGTTAGAGAAGTCCAAGTTATTGTTTCAAAAGAATCTTGGGGATAGCACATGGTGTCGGGGCAATAGGGAATTATTTATCTTTCTCAAGACGTGAATTTGGCACTGTTGCTCATGCTGTTGTTGGAATCTTTATAGCCAAATTTAGCATCATTTACCTTGACTGCCCCACAGCTTTTCTAAGCCAGCCTGCCAGTGAGGAAAAGGAAATGCTTTCACTTTAGAGCTTTTCGAAGTCTGGACAAAAGCTCACTTTCTGTTCTTCAGGTTTCCTATATATGGCTTTAGCCTCAAGATGAGAACCTGCTTGCTATGCACCCTCTCCCATCCCCCATTTCCTGCCTGGGTTCATTAAATGCTGATTTGAAGTTGGCACACGCTCTTCTGATACAAAAGTAGTACTGTGTTCCAGGAACCATCAGAAAGTAGTGCATTATTATCTTTTACATTCCCTTCATATATATGTCTTCTCCCCATGCGTAGAAAGGATTTTTATCCCTTCTTCTTAAATATCTCTGTGTGTTTAATAAAAGGAAACAGTGAAGCAAAGCCCTGTCAGAAGAGCCTTAGCTCATTTGGGAGCAATGTGGCCCCAGGCTATATTCTTTAATGCTAGTATCTGCAAACTGCTAATATTAAGTAAAGTGGAGTATAGGACGTAATGACTTCACCAACTCATTTTCCTATCTCATGCTTGTGTTTCAGTATCATGTTTCTCAGGAGAGAATAGTTTTCTTTCACCTGAGCAATGATAGTTGTTGTGATGAAATTAATGTGTACCTATATAGAAGCCTGTGTATCTTCCATTTTTAATGGTACAGTTATTTACTTCTTTTCTGCTATATGAAGCCACCATAAAAGATGAGAAAAGTCATTGAGAGACTTTTTCTTCTTCACCTAGAACCAAAGTTCTCAGTTCTGGAGAGATAATTACAAGTCATGCCAAGGAGTTAGGTAACCAATCCTTGCATTGCCTGTGATATCTTCTGTTGTTCTTTAAACTAATACTTTCAGTATCTTTCATACCTGTTTCCCACTTACAGTCATTTAAAGAATAATACCAGTTCATTATTACCAGCACTAAAATGAGAGTAACCCAGGTAATAGCAATGAGACTGAACAAGCCGTATTACTGCAACATCTCGTTATTCCAAATTATGCTGCAGTTACATAAACAAAGTCATTTTCAGGCTTGTCTTTCCTGAAATCCACTCAAGCGAATCACTCAAATGGGTATCAACTGATTCCCATTGAGTTCAATGACATGGACTTCGATGGCCTTCAGAGAAAACAGCTGTGTCTTTTCATTTTCTTTGCAACAAAACACTCTCAAATAATATATTTTCCCTTTCTCCAAGTGGGAACTGATTATTACTTGTTCCAAAGTGCTAAATGTAGTAGAAGTGTAAAGATTTGTGGAGCAAAGAGGCTAGGCTAATAGTGACCAATTAGACCAATATCAGAGGTATAGTGGTTCTTAGCAGGATTTTGCATGACTAGCCCAACCTAGCAGCCTGCTGCCATGAAAACGTGCAGTCTGGTTTTCCTCATCTGCTACACTCCTGGCCATGTGCTCTTGTTTTTCTCTTGTTCCTGGCATTCTGGCTGGTTGGTCAGATGATTCAGCCCTCTATAGTTGCAGGCATCTAATCCAGCAAACCCCACCTCACTCAGCACCTCCAGCGCTTTAGAGAGGCCCTATTTCTTCAGGAAGGTGAGATACAGGACTCATCCTGTATGGGGTAGAATTAATCTAGTTTGGAGTCCTGGACCCCTGTGGGATGCTTGGAGTACAGAAAGTTAGCCATGTGCTGTTAGCTTACTGAGTCAGTGTCTTGGTTTATGCTTGAATCACCACATATAGTAGACTACATGAAGGTCTTTTCAGTGATTTTGTGGTATTAATAGAGCCAAAGAAGGTTAATTCTTTGGGGCTTGTGTCTGCATGAGGAAGCTACTCTATAGCAAGCTGGTGAGTAAAGCTTTAGCTGGCTCTGCATGTGACGCTTCTTTTCCACATGGAGAATGCCTTTGGGTGATGAACGTAGTCAGCCTTGGCGGTGGATTAATTAAGCTGAGCAAAGGTGCTAATAATGTGCAGCAGAAATACTTACAGAGGTGGCTAATGCAAAACAGTTATTTTGAGCACTATCCCTCTATAGACCACTTCTAAGAACCACTAGTTAAAGTATTGAACCAAATGCTCATTTGAAGTATAAGGCAGATTAATTGTAATAATTCTTCACCATTTGCCACTAAGGCTTTCCAAGTGCCTTGCAAGGGGAACAATTCAATTAAAAAAAAAAAAAGAAAAATTTATTTTTGCTTTTTGCTCACTTGTGTGTATTTCACTTTAAAGGATGAAAATAATTTCTCATGTATGTGCTTTAGGGCAGTCTGTGTGTATATATATGTATATACATTTATAATTTTAATCCACAGTTCTATCCTTGACGCTTAAAATACTTAATTTTGCCTTTTTAACTATCAGAAGAGAGTTGGCAATTATAGATCTGTTACTACTGCCTTCATATAGGAGTGCAATGAAGCACATAGGATCGGTGGTGTGATCCATACCTGCTGCGATCAGCAATAATCCTGCTTCAGCTTCAGTGGGGCAGGATGGTACAGTGACCTCTACAGTCACAAACCAACTCAATGCCTCAGCCACAGACAGGTATCAAGAAACCACTTTCCAGTTCTGCATTTTGTCCATTGGAGCAGACATCCTCAAATTGGTTAGTTTTATATATTTAGTGCACTGAAACCTGAATTCTTACTGCCAGCCATTGAGTCCTAGCTAGTACCATGTTAGGAGTTGGCAGTGTCTCATGGGAGACGTTCAAGAAAGCCAGTATTTGCAGCAAATACTCTTTAAACCTTGGCTTTGTTTTTTATTGGGAGGTTTATTTTATAATTTAAAAACCACTCTTCTCCATGCCTTTTAATTTTAAAATCGATTATTTCCATTTAAGAATTATCTTCGTCTTTCATGCAAGGGCTGTCTTCTCAGATGGCTCATAAATTTGGACATTGACATCAAAGTCTGCTTTCTCTGCTTATATGATTGATTCAGATGCAGAATATGATGGGAATGTGGTAAAAATAGAAAGGCAATCACTCTGAGCATGAAACATTCATATAGAAGTGGAGCATTTCTCCAGTGAGTGTTGCAAAGGATTTGTATCACATTAGTCATGTCAGGTATTGAAATATTCTCCTAAATTTTAAGAGTACAGAATAGTATAAATCAAAATAACCATAAGCACAGAAAGAATGAGCACCTTTTACTCCAAATGCCATCATACCTGGTGAGATCTGTTGTGTAAGCATGTAGTGTAATCTTAACCCATTGTTATATTTTATATTTTCAGTTTCATAGCAAATAGTATTATAGACAGCAAATAAGTCATCTGTACTCCGTCGCTTGAACTGTTGGTCTTAACAATGGTAGTAAGTGATAAAAAATTAATTTCTTGTTGATATTTTTATTATTAAAGATTTTCAGTGTTGTGCTAGCCTGCATATCTTGGTCTGAAATGTACTCAAGGCACAGGCCATTTAGAAGGGAGCACTTGCCAAGGGCGATGTAGTACCTGACAAAGGCTGGCATGCAACTGCAGGTACTGCAGGTTACAGCAGCACTCCAATGGAGGTGCAGCCCCTTTGTTCTTACGTGAGCATTTCTAACGGCCCCGTCCCTGAAGGAACAAGTGGGACAGCAGGAAAAAAATGTGCAATATTACATGCTGGGTAGGGACTGGAATTAGAAGTGTGGGATTGAGTTTCTGCCCTGAAGTGACAAATGGTATAATGCTGAATTGAATGAAGATTTCATTTATTTCATTTTTCTGCTAACTCTTGCTCCTTCTTTGGGGCTGGGCTTATGTCTGTGCATAGAAGAGAGAACTGTTCCCAGTTTCCAGCTCTCTCTATTTTGAGATACTGCTTAGCCAAGCCTCAGTTCCCGAAAGGGAAATAAAAACAAATTCTATTCCACAATTATTTTTCACTAGCTCTTAGCAGTCTGTTTGATAGAGGCTTTACTTAGAAGAACAGATAAATGAGTACATGAAACATTTTTTCATGCTAAAAATATCACAAAATAAAAAGCACAGCAGAGCTTCATCTCTGGCCTTCACATGAAAAGACCATGGCCATTTAGGAAACAAAGGTGGAACTTACCCAAGGTGCATTAAATATAATCCTAGGTTTTCTGGGAATCAATCCTGCTTCTTCATTTTTGGAGTATATATTTTTCTGTGTAAATGTTTTTAGGACACTGTCATAAATCTAGTTGTTTGGTGTGTTGCTCAGAAAACATTGAAGTTCTGGGCCTAAAATTGCTGACCAAGAAATGTTCTGCCAGCAAGGCTTGTCATAATTTATATTTCTAAGAGAAATCAAAAGGCACCAGTGGAGGCTTCTCTCTATTTCTGTCATCAGACCATAATCCAATTATAAGGTTTCAAGTTCCAAGCTGTATTTCCATCCAAGTTTTCACCTACAAGAGAGATAAAAATTATGTAGAATTAAAGTTGCATTCATCTCTAATTAATGCTTATGATACTAACAATAATTAATGGGTGACTTCAGAGTTGAAATGGGATGAGAAAAATACTGGGATCCAAAGCTTTTCAGCTCTCTGCCTCTCTTGCCTAGCCTCCAATCTAAAATGGAGTGGTATGAGGAGCAGCAGGATGGCTGGGGAGGATGGGCAGTAAAATCTCTGCCTCCAAGCCCTTCTTGGATCAGATGAGGTCCTACAGGGAATGTCAGTGGTGTCTGACACAAAGCAGCAATTTGATTTGTAATAATTTATTTTCTTCTCTCAATTTCCAGCATCAGAGCCCAATTTGAAGGTACGTTCAAGGTTAAAACAGAAGGTGACAGAAAGGAGAAGCAGTCCTTTACTCAGGAGGAAGGATGGAAGCATCAGTTCATTCAAGAAGCGACTCTTTGAGGTGACAGGTAATTAAGAATGGAGAAATTCTGTATCAGCTGTAGCTGCTCACAGAATAGTAGTGGTATTTTGGAATTGAAACCGTTTGCTAAACAAAAGGTTGTATCCTTTTTTTTCTGCTGCTGAAAAGAAAACCATATTAAACGGTTGTGTGTAAATAGCTTGTAATCAACCGTTTTCTACAATTTACTAAAAAGTCATTGTCAATTTGAAAGCCATACTTTCAAACCAGCTTGGAAACCAGTACTTTACAACAGCAAGTACAAGAATAAACAAATGGTAGACTGTTGGTGGCAAGGGACATCAAAGGAGAAAACAAGAATAGTCTCTTCCCTTCACTGGTGTCTTCTGTACAGAGACAACATTTTAGGTCTTTCATCTCCCATTTCCCATCTCCCATTGAAAATGCAGATACTAATAGCAGGCACAAAAATACCTGGCATTACTTAGGTTAATCAAGGACATTTTGGAATCTTGTGTTCAGCCCTGTTCCTCTGGTTTCTCTTGTTTGAAAATGTCAAGATCAGTTGGTTTTGATCTAAGGGCTCACTAAGCTGGTTTTTTTAAAAGAGAGAGTTGAAACATTTAAATATTCAGTGGCATGTTGTTGGTCATAGCAGATAGTAAGTATTCTTAGTAATTGAAAGGGAACTTCTCGCATGTAAAAATACAGAATTAGGCACATAGGGAGGGATTAAAAGAGGAAAAAAAGCAAAGTAAAAATTGGTCATCAAGTAGTATTTGTTTTAAATATTTTTCCTGCTTTTGAGCTTAAAAAGTGACAGGGTGGATGAACCGTGGATGCTAAGGCTTGCTTTCACATCTTTGGTATTGCAGAGTGGTAAATTTTGTCATGTATATTATGTTGCAGAATTGCACCCAAGTTCCCAAACAGCCTGAAGTCCTCTCCTTAGGATTAGTATGCTGCCAAGGCTTTAACTGTTGATTTGAAAGAAAAGAGGATTTACAGTATTTGACCTCATTCTGACATTTTTTGCTTTGACTTTGCATTGATATTTGGTAGCTTCATGGCTTGTTCAAGTGATGTTACAATCAAGTCATATGTTTATGCAACTAACTGTTACTAGTCTGTCAGATGTGTCTGAATTCATTTGGTATATCAGAATTACATCACACCAAGATGGAAACATAACAAACATGAACAAATTCATGTCAGCGTCCCCATACATGCAATTCTTGTGACAACTTTTCACAGTATCTCATGTGTAAAACTGGGGTGTGGATGTCAATGTAAGTATGAAAGTAACTAAATAAGGTAATTTCCCTATAAATTATTTCCAGATTAGAATTTTTTACAGCTAATTTATTATTTCCATTTGCTGAAGCTCTTAGAAGATTCTTGATCTCCACTTCCTTAGTTTTAGCTGATTTCTTTATATTTTGTACGCTCACAAGTAAGGTATAAAGTGAAATACTTATCCCAGGAGTTTTTTTCTGCAGTCATTGAAAAGGCAGAAACCTGAATATAAGTGTGTTCTCTTCCTAGCTCTGACAATAATTCTGAGCCTTACAGATTGCTGTTTTAATTATTAATATCGGCTATATGACAGATTGCACCTTTCATAATCAAAACTTCCCTGATCAAACATTTCTGGCCGAAGCCTTTTTCTCCTTATTTTTTTTTATTCTTTTAACTGAAAATAGTGCTTTATTTATACAAAAAGTGCTACTGTAATTTTTAAAAAAATGAGAAAAAAGAGTAAGTTTGTATTTCTGCTCTTGTGTGAAAACTAGTGAGAATACGATGCAAGAACTTTACCTGACCAGTTAGTATAGCTGGGTACAGATTCACTTCAGGAAATTGAAGTTGGCTCTAGTACGAAAAAGTAACAGGTCCAACAGCTAGGAAATCTCCCACTAATTTTAGTCAAAGTGAGGATATATTTTTTCATGTGAACTGAGGCAGAAAGAGTGAAGAAGCAAAGAAGTGGCTGTAGAATATTTACTGCCACATTTAGATATTAACTATATTAACTTCTTGAGTACTTTAATTTGAAAGCTATCCCGTGAAATAGGCTTACCTCTGCTAATGCTGCACTCTTCCATTTTTAACCTTGTTAACTGTTTCCATTATGTAAATTTAATTTGTATCAGTGTAGGATTAGAATAACTCAATACAAAAACACACGACGAGATCATCCTCTTCCCCTTTATCTTAGACAGAACTTGGGAAATTTTAAATCAAGATAACATGTGGATTTTCAAAAGCTATTTTAAGATTTTTGTATGATACAAATTTTCCTTCATATTTCTGCCAAAGATGTAGTGAAAGTGGCATATATTTTGCCATTATTACTTGCATATGTAATTAGTCCACAACGGGCTCATCCCCTTTCTAAACAGAAGGGGGATGGCAGTAGGCCTCATGAATTGACGATATGTTATCATGACCTTTGCAAGCCTGCTATCTCTGTCATTTTGATCTCTTACAGAGGCAGGAGTCTTTGCAATTAAAAAGTAAAGACTTTCTTTTCTTTTTACTCATTACAAGTTCTATGTCTGTATCCCTGCCTGATACTGAGTATCATACCATCTTTGTGGGAAAAATAAACAGAAAATTCTTCCTTTGTGAAGCAGAGAGATCAGAAGGGGAAAGATCAAGAGTATCTTTCCTTGTTAGCACAAGGAAAACCAAAAGCGATGGAGGATGAATTAAAAATCTTTAATGTAAGTAAACAGCATAACCAATAGATACTTTTCAACAGCAAAAAAACCCTGTGCCATAAAGAGTATTCAATTAATCAAGATCATGTGTTTCTTTCCACTGTGAAATTCACGTATGCTTAATGTGTTTTTCAGAATCCTCAGTCAGTAGCAGCTCCCCTGGATCAGGGCCCAGTTCCCCAAGCAATGGTCCGACCAGCAGTATAACCGAAAATGAAACTTCGGTTTTGCCATCTAACATTCAAGCTGAGGTAAGATTCTCTATTGTGTAGGTAACTGCTCAGATTTCTAGACTGAAGAGATTTGAAACTTCAATTTGATCATACTCAAAAGCAGAGTACTTGCAGAAGATACAATTATCAGGGATACCAGGACACTGCAGGCTGACATCAGAGTATCTTATATATGAGATACATCTTCATATATGAGATGCGTGTTCAGGAGACAATTCGGTAACAAAAGTCCAAACAAAAGCAGCAGTAATGCTACTGGAAGAGTGGGAGAGAACTATGGAAGGAATTTGGAAGCATCTGTGTTGCAGAACATTACCTTCTGGGGTGACCTGAAGAAGTGAACAGTGTTGAACACTGATGAAGAACTTTAATGTGTGAAAGAGTGATTTAGGCACTGGTGACCCTAACACATACGAGCTAAGGTGGTCCCAGGTTCAGATGACTGCTGAAGTAAATTTGTTTAATTACAGTATCGGAGTTAGGTGATTAAATCCTTTTTCACATCTGCCTTTTATTTTACCATACCTCAGTTTCCTTGTCAGGGCAGTACTTACCAACATAACTGACATGCCAGGGGTCTTGGATGCTTGTTTTGTAAAGTGAGATTGTACACGGAAGGAATCTTAACTACTCCTTATTCTGTTTCATACATACATGCCTGTAACAACAGGAATGCAGATGGTAAATCAGTTGTGATAAACGTCATTTAGCATAGATGACATGCCTAAGTCATGCTTTCTGTGGCAATATTGTAAGGGGACAAGAAACAAATGCAACTACGAGAGAATCAAATTCCACAATATTCAGTATCCAGTGCCTATACTTACAGCAATTCCTGCTTTGTGGCAAAGTTTTCTATTAATTGTTGGTTTATACTGTTTATGTTAGAAAAATTGCATAAGAAAATGTGATTTAACAGAGTTTTAGTTAATGGAGCTATTTCTCTAGGTCAGTGGCAGGACATTCACCTCAAAAAAACCTGGAATGGGCAGTTCAACCTCCAGCAGTGACTTTTCCCCATAATGAATTAATTGTGTGTGTGAACTATGATCCAGGGGGCAGGTGGTTGACCTCTGCACACTGATTAGTAGCCTCTCTCTGGCCCATAACCAAAAAGAAAAAAAAATTGCATTGATGGCTAACATGTGGTCTTGCCTCATAGCCTTCCTGTATGCAATTGCAAAGAAATTTAAATGATGCAGAGTAAGATCCATCATTGGGATTAGATCAGATCCTAGTTCAGTGGAATTAAATGGTATACTTTGATACTGGGAACGTTTTAGATAGAAGTTTGTAATTTGTGGATGTTAGTGCTGTATTAAACAGGAATTCTTGTTCAATTGGATCTTTTATTGACTTGAGGATACTACAAAATGCAAAGGGAATAATGTCTCAGACTGATTCATGGTGCTTGTTACTTTGCATGTTATAGTTTCTGGGCGTTTGCCCACAGTGTTGAAGCACCATAAGAAATGCATACAATCTGGTCAGGCTGGCAATGTCTGGGGAGATTTGGAAAGGTTGTAGCAACAACCAGCAGGGCTGTATTCTGTTTATTAACAGGACACCGCATTGCATATCATTTGCCATTAATATGCCAGACGTCAGAAGTTACAGCCCCACCATACAATTGTGGATGCTCAAATGAGCCTAAAAAAGTTCCTTTAGAAGTTGAGCTCTGCGTGCTGGAGTCAGTCACTTAGCATGCTGGAAATGTGCTAAGAAGCTGAAAGTATGGACTGCCATTTCTGGATCCAGTCAGGGATATCTCTACCTCTCTGGTTACTTGACTTTTAATACTGTGGTCCTGTGGGCTCAAACATGTTTCCATCAATCTCAGCTGCAGTGCATTTTTATTTCAGTGGGATTTTCTCTGGTAGTTTAACAGCAGCCAAACTGCTACGTATCTCTTTTCTAGTTTACCATTAGCTGCCAGCTCTCAATTGATATCTAATCAATTTTTTATCAGATACACAAATTACAGAAGTTTCTAATAATAGGATAAGTGTTCCAAAATCACCCAAAATATCACTTGTTTTGCTGTAATCCCGCATGACTCATATTGCTGTTGTTTCATAATCATTGTTGTGACATTTGCAGTAAGTGTTGTGCTCATATCTGAGTGGGTGGATAGCCACGGATTTCATGGCAGCAAATAAAACACTTTTTGCTGGGGGAAAACAGGTTGCTATGACAGAGAGCCATTTACCAGTAAAACATGAGTCAATACTGTAAGTGATTACACTCCAGTGCATAGACAGAATTTGAGCATTATCAGTAATGAAACAGAGTTTTAAAGTATTTTTGCCATATCCATTTGAATAACGAGACTTTTAAGTGGTTTACCCTCCGGAGCAGACAGTCTGGTGGGCTGACATTTACATTTTTTTAAATGAACAAAAGGTGCACTGCAAATGCTACATTTTTGCAGATAATCTTTTACTATCATAGTTCCCTTAATGATACTTTCAATACCATTTGTTAAAACACTGGTCTCATTATATGAAACTTGAAAGTTAAACTCAAGATTTTAATTGCACCTTATAAATAAAATGCTGTTTTTATTAGGCCCAGTTGTCTCCAGTATCATCAAGGTTCACCGCAGTAGCTATTTGTCTCTTGTAGCATGCCGTACACTTTCAGGTCACCTGCTGTGCTGGGGCTAAATCTTACTTGCATGAGAAATGCAAGCAGGATTGAGCCTCTGCACAGCATGTCCCTTGAGTTCAGAGGGACAACCTGCCTTAGTCATGTGAAATGATTAATTTTAGGCATTTATGGCCTGGTCAAAAGCCATTGGAAGCAATGGAAAGTTTCCAGTTGGTGTAAGCAGGCTTCAGATAATTTTCTTTCTTTCATTTGTGCTTTGGAGAGCGGCATTTCCTGGAATTATACCTGATTATGCAGGAGACATAAATGACATGCATGGCAGATAAACACATACTTGATTTGTGCAACCCCACAGCTCTGTGTTTCTAATACTCGGCTCCTTGAGGTGCTCTTTGCAAGTGGCTAGTGGAAAAATGTGTAGGTTCTGACCAGCTAGTGAGGCTTGCTTCAGGTGTATGTGAAGAGAGTCTAAGTAATTACAAAAAAACCACCCCAAAAGCCGTAAGAAATAAGAGTGTAAGTAATTGTGAATATTCAAAGCTATGACAACCTCACTGTAGCCCGACAACTGAGAAGTATTAAAGCCAAACCGTTTCCTCTTCCCCTCCTAATGTGTAAATGTGCATATAAACGTGCACACGTGAAATAGGTGTTCCTGCTTCTGAGCAGGTCCCAGTGGCACAAGGGAAGTACAACAACTAATCATGGGTACTTGCTGATCATTGTGCACTGGTACATTTAGTTATTGTACTCTATTTTAAGAAAGAGAG
Organism: Pandion haliaetus; assembly: GCA_013401275.1. Classification (NCBI taxonomy): domain Eukaryota; kingdom Metazoa; phylum Chordata; class Aves; order Accipitriformes; family Pandionidae; genus Pandion; species Pandion haliaetus. Next base: position 39,329 of record VYZV01030299.1, read on the forward strand.
TAACTCTGCTGAAAGGCTATTTTAAGCATCAGGAAGCAGGATCCATGGACCCAGTGAGTCAGTATATAGAGGAGCAAGTCGGGCAAGTTGCTCTTTGGGGTAATTTGGGTGCCAGTCCAAACCATCAAGTCGTCTGCATGTAGGACAAGGACCATGGCTTAGCCATTGTGCAGCCAAAAGGTAGCGCTGACAGCTCCAGCTTGTGCCACCATTTCAAGGTATTATCAATTGCGTAAAAAGAGAAGCTGCAGTTGGGGTCATGCAGTTCTGCCTCAGCATACACAGGACCCTAATCTATGCAGGTGGGCTACTAAATCTATTTTGGGAGATGAGGTTTAACTGACACTTAGGCTAATATTACCGGAAAATATTTTAAAAAAATCAGTTGCTTACCAAAATGAAAATGACTGATTATTAGCAGTATTAGAATTTGGATGGAAATGCTCTTACTAATAAACTCCTGGTTTCAACATTAAAAACCCATAATACATAACATGATTGATTCTGCCTCATGAAGCAATCATGCTTGACCGTAATGTGGGAATGTGTTTTACTGCTATACACCCTTTCACTGTTATGTTTGTTAATTCAGATCTTAGAAGGTAGAAGGGGCATACTGAAAACCAAAAAGGAAACTTGCATTTTTGAAGTGGCTTTGTATAGATGCTGCAGTTGCTAAAAACTTGATTATATTCTAGGAGGCACATTAGAGCTGCTGCAGTGTCCTTTTTCAGTTAAATCTTCGTAGTTTCCCTCAATAATATCTCCACAGTCTTTGACATACTTGGTTTTATTCGTGGTCAAAGGTGGATGTTACCAAGGCAAGATACTGTTAGCCAGGAATTAATGTAATATACAAGTGAAGCTTCTTTGTTTCATATGCTGTTGACATTCCCAAGGTACCAAAAGAAAATTACAGAGATAGACTTCTACTGTTATTGTCTCAGTGATAGGTCGTATCTCCAAACAAACTGTACGAGGAAGGTTATGTTTTGGAATAACATCCTGTGTTTTTGTGCTTAACCACTTTTCATTGATGGTCTGAAGTTGCATTGTATTAGCACAAAGCATTTTACAGAGTTAATTGATATTCCAGGTTTGTCCAGAGGAAAATCTACAGCTCCCCACAACATGCTTGACAAGTTATTATATTTACTTTAGTCAAAGCCCGAGTGTGCAGTATCCCTCTTGGAGGTGGTCTATTATTGGAGTCCCATATGCTTTTTGTTTGGGAAGAAAGCAGTCACTGTGTCATACTGTTACACAGGGTATTCTTTTTCAAGGATGTTGTTCCCTTGGGGACCATATCATGCCAGAGTTCCTAAGTCTAATAAGACCTTTGTAGCTCTTATTGTGTTAAAGTTCTGGGAGGGAAGCAAGAGTTAAACAGAAAATGTAATTCAAGCAACTATACTAGACCACATGTTGAAAAACATGACTGTTAAAGCAAAAAGGCAAAGGCTTCAAAAAGATCCCTGTTGTGGTAATGTAATTTTTTATGTTTTTTCCCAATGAATCTAGAATGGAAAGACAGAGGGTGATCTTGGTAGAATGTCTGGTTTTACTTGACAGTAATTAAAAATATATCAGCAATTCCATGTCCTTAAAAATTGTATCACAAGGCTTCAAAAGAAGTGTTAAAGATTTTAACTCGAAGGGAATTAGGAAGGCTGTGAGGGGTATCCCACCATCAGAGAATGATAGGATGCTGGTTTTGTATATATGCATATAGCAAGAGAGACAGTACCTTTTTTCTTAAATGGCAGATGTGGCAGTCTGCCTCACTTTCTACCCAAAATCCCCATGTCAACGGAAATAAATAATGTGCCTGAAACATTTCCATATCACAATCTGGGTAAGAAAATACATGGACTAGGTAGAAACCACATTTCATACCTTACAACAAAAAATACAATAACCACAGTAAAGTAAAGATCTAATACATCCACATTCATGACACCTTTGATTCAACTAGATATACTCCTTAAGTCATTGGCTAAATTTCTAGTAGTGAAAATGCAGTTCATGAGAAGAACTGATATTGAGCTCATGAGAAGTTGATGAGAAGAGATGGTCTAGGAATCCTCAAGATTTCAGTTTTGCATGGAAATTTGATTTACTAACCACAGAATAATCCCAGACATATATCAGTTGTTTTCTTAAGAAAAGAAATACCAACAGCTTTTTCACAAGGACAGTACTTTTCCTTATCTGGAACCCCATTGGGATGCAAATCAATGCATGATACTTAACTGGCTTTCAATGTAGCAGGATAATGAGGATAAAGTAACCACAATAAAAAGCTTGGAGATTATACTTCTTTTGTTTTTCCCCTTTATTCCAGCATCTGGTTTCACAGCAGCGCCTTTTGATACAGGATGAATCAGTGAACCTGTTGAGTCTGTACACATCCCCTTCTCTGCCCAACATTACCTTGGGACTTCCAGCAGTACAACCTCAAATCAGCGTAAGTGACCAGTGTCAAGCCTTCCTGTCTACTTTTGCTTCCAGACCTACTTTCTGACTATTCTCTTTTTTTAGCATTTTGGAACGTAAGCAATTCAGAGTAGGAACCAGACCTTTCTTTGCGCTGGGCAACATCTGAACACTTAAGGGCACAACTTGAAAGCAATAATGATTCTTAATTGCAAACAAACAAGTGCCAGTGTGGAGCTTAGCTAAGTAAGGGCCACATGCACTGCATTTATGTCTGCAAACCAGATAACAGATTTCGGACATGGTAAAAAGTATATGAGGAGACCATTTAGTATAAAAGTTCAAATTCTATGATCACCCCTACCTGGTAAAGTACAGCACCTCTAATTTGTGAGATTCCAGTAACAACCTAAGCTAGGATGGAGCATAGTAGGGGAAAAATCTAGTATTCCCACAGCTAGGTTTGTTATTTGAGGGGTGTACTATCAAACAGACAAATAAAATTGGTGATATGTGAACTACGCTTAATATTTTAATGACAAGTTCTATTCATATGCCCTTTGTTCAGTCTGCAGCAATCACCTTTATTTAGAGCTAAATGTCAAACTATTATGTGAAATGTATGAAAACACAGACATAGTAGGTAAGAATATCCATACTGATGGATAAGGATCTTTAGGTCTAGACCAAGTTACAGGAACCTAGAGGTGAAATCCGAGGCTCAGTAAAATACCTGAAAATTCTGCCACTGGTCAAAACTTCCCTTTTCTGATTTCCAGCAACAAATGTAAAAATACTGATATAAGTTATATGGTGTTTCTATACAACAGTGTATAAATTCTGAATAAATTTTAGCAATTTAAATTTCTTAGAACATGAATTGGTAGCTTCTATAAAAATACTAGGGGTGTAAGTACAGCTTTCCATGGTGAAAAAAAAAAATCTATACAATCCACTGTGGTTTATAATAAGTGCTACTTAACTCCAGTGCTAAATGTAGTTTCAAGTTAAAGTTTCATGTTATTTTATGGCTCTTTCAGTACATTTACTGTTCTTACCAGTAATATATTGCCGCAACCCAACATTTTAACATCAGATACAGAATTTTGAAAAGAAAATTGTGTAAGCTTTAAATCAGTTCTCTAGAAGCCTTTCATGAGATATTTATAAGCAAATTATTGTTTTTAAGGGATGGAAAAATTCAACTGATCATGAAAAGTAGTGCTTACTTTTCCAGGCAATATCATCAAAAGTTTCTTAGCTATTTCACAAAAAATATAACTAGCTTCAGAGTAATTTTGTAACATAAAAATGGAAATGAAAATATGTTTCATTTTCTCACTCAAATCATGTGGGCTTTTGATGTGGCTAGCTAGCACCAATTATTACTTTTGGCCTTAGAAAAAACAAAAGGGGTTAATTTATACAAGTAATGTTTATTTCTGTTACCAGAATAAGCAGTTGCAAAGTGAATGTAAAGTTTACTTTAGTGTTTGTTTTTCAGGGAAGGGTGATAGCAGAGTGTGAAGTAAGCATACACCCAAACAATATTAGTGAAAACCTTGGTTTGCCTCATTAGAATTTATGAAATTTAGATTATCAGAGATACTTTTTTTGCCATGACATACTATTAAGTGGTTATCTGTAAGCCTCAACATGCGTATGTCTGTTAGGTTATTATTCTTGCTGTAAAAATTGTTATTCTGCTTTAACTGCTCTTTTAAGAAATACTTTTTTTTAAAACTAGACAAAGAACAAAGAAATATAAAGTACATTTGCAATGCTAAAGCTTCCAAAAGCTTTAAATCAGTAACTGTGCAATTTATAAGGGCACTTTAAAATGCCACACACATACAACAGCTCTTGATGATTCTGTAGATGAGAGTTTAACTATACAAATTTACTTTGCAAAGGATAAAACTTACATTTGTGCTGTCCTTCAGGGAGTCAGGGAGTGCTCCAGGAAAAGTAATAGCTTCCCACTACTGCAGGTAATTATTTTGTTTTGCTGATTGGCTTACTGTCTGATGGAAAGTTATGTGAAAAACTAAGCCTTGCCTGTTCCAAACTCAGTGGAAACTATTTCCTCTGATCCCTTATTTTCCTGTGCAGGAGGCTGTGGGAAGGTCTTTAAGAATTTTAAGGATAGGTCCTGTCTTTTCATTAATAATGTTCTAACTAGTAGTTCCTTATGCTTTGGCTTTTATTACTGATTTTTTTTTCAAGTGGTTTCATTACTCAGTTTCTCTTAGTGTTACATTTAACTGGCATGTTATTCCTCCCTTTTCATCTCACAGTCAAGCTGTAAAACAGGGATGTTAATCTTTTCTTCTGTATGTATTCATGAAGTATGACATCTAATCTAAAACCATCTAATCAAGCCGAGATATAAATCGCCAGGTCTATGAAAAGCAGTTACTAGTGCCATTGTTCTTTGACAGGGTTCATCGTCATTCAAAGAAAAGCAGAAGGGGGAGACCCAGTCGCTCAGACAAGGAGTGGCCTTGGCTGGACAGTATGGGGGGAACATTCCTCCATCCTCAACTCATCCTCATGTTGCTTTGGAGGGAAAGCCAAATAGCAGCCACCAAGCTCTCTTGCAGCATCTGTTACTGAAAGAACAAATGAGACAGCAAAAACTTCTTGTGACCGGTAACGATCAAGGCTTCAATGTAATAATAATTTAAGATGTTTTTAATGGCAATTCTATTCACATTAAATCAAATGTGCTAATACAGATACTATACATCCTAACCGTTGGGAAAAGTAGAAGGGTGGGAGAAAAAAGGACATCTTTGTTTTGCCCCTTGAGTGATTCTGCTGCAGTCTGTTAGCCTGAAAGAATTCAGTGATTACAGAAAAGAGAAAATGATTACTTCATCACATTCTTTTGCAGCTGCTGAACTTCCCAGCATGGTGAGGCACGTGGTACGTGTCCCACTGCATCAGCACTGATACAAAGTTCTGCAATATACACCCCTTTTCCTGCTGAAAGCTTTCTCTCCTATTAGAGCTATTAGTTTGTTGTTCTTCACACAGGAGTGAAATGTCCCTGTTTTGCAGGAGCGGTTCCTCTTCATCCACAGTCTCCTTTAGCAGCGAAGGAGAGAGTCTCACCTGGAATAAGAGCTGCCCACAAACTGCCTCGTCACAGGCCACTGAATCGAACCCAGTCAGCTCCTCTTCCTCAGAGTACTTTGGCCCAGCTGGTCATCCAGCAGCAACATCAACAATTTTTAGAGAAGCAGAAACAGTACCAGCAGCAGATCCACATGAATAAGGTGAGTTCCCAAACTAAGAAATTTCCAATAAACATAAAGGTTGAAAACAAATACGGAAGTTTAGGTATTGGTGCCATGCAGTCATGGACAATAGACGGGTTCTTGCACAAGTATCTTGTTTATGCATAGTTGGTGTAAACATTTGTATAGATCTTCATTTTCAGCTTCTAAAATATGTTACAAAGGTAATTTGTCACACTTGACACCAGTAAGAATACAATTCAAAATAGAGTTCAAAGCGTCTTACAGGTTTAAATTACAGGTGGTTTCCTGTTGAACGGTAAATGATGCCTTAAAGATTACTACATTTCTATTCAACTTTTTAATATGCACTTCTGAGCTTTAGCCATCATTCCGTTCAGCTGCCTTTGGATTGTATTTTAAGCTTTCTCATTGTGGACTAGTATGTGGAGTAAATACATAACTCATTTGAACTCAATCATCTGATTAAATTTATCTTTTTTGTGTAAGAAACATATTAAACATCTGGAGAAATTTTTAATCTGCTTTTATCAAACCAACTATTTCTCTGTAAGTCAATTAGTAACATGAAAGTTTGTTATCTATATGGCAATATAAAATACCATACAAGGAGAAAGAGAAGAATGTGCTTTTGCTAACATCAGATACAGAGTTGAATTGTGCCCATCTTTCCCTGTAGAATAACACCTTATTCTGAGGGCGGAAAAAGAATAAAAGGGACCATCCATTAATAAACAGAGAGCAGCAGAATCTAAATAGATTTATCAGGAGCTAATGCTTCTATGAATGTGATGCTGTTCCCTGCTCTAAAATGAAGATATACAAGTAATTAAATGCTTTTATCTGGAGAACGTTTTTCTGCACTTACTACATAGATTTCCAAAAGTTGTTTGCTGGACCTCCTCTGGTAATTCAGATATTAATCATGCATCTTCAGTTGCCTTCTTTGTTTGAGAGTTACTTAATAACTATATATAAGAGGCAATGGCAAAGAAGGAAAGATGAAAAGTGGACATTCAGCCCTTGTACCTAAGAGAAAAGGAAAAAAAAAAATCAATCCAGCTTATTGGGTGAACTTCTCAGGGGGTACTGATTCTTTGGAATCTACTAAGAATTCCCAACAAAATTAGAAACAAACCTAGAGTTTAAGTACATAGTTTGTACAGTGGTTTGGTTATTAAATCTTGTCTTAATTAGGAAAAATGAAGACCAGAAAACTTCAAAGTTCAGAGCTGATCCTTGCATGTTAACCCCTCTCAGCTTGGGTGTTTTGATTACTCAACTAGGACTCCAGTTGGCTTTTCTTTGAGTATGCATTCCATATGTTTAATCAAGATGGCATATGTATATTTCGTAGCCTCAGGTTTTGAAAATATTTCACCTGCCCTCAATTGTCTGAAGAGAAAAGAATTTTTACCGGTAAAGTACTGAGTCTTTGTGCTGTTTGTGGGTATTCACTGCAAACAGATTAGTTCATGCATTCCTCACAAAGCAAAGAACCTCACTGACATGTTTTTGTTAGATCATATGCTTGTTGACATAAATTCTACCATAGCATTTGGGGGTACGTGCTGTGGCATATAGGTACATTTGTCCTGAACATGAAAATTAATACTTGAGTCATGTATACGTGTTCCTAGTTACATAGGACTAGGAATGCATTGCACCTCACAAGAGCTAGGCTGAATAAGGAATTAAAAAGACTGCAGTTGGTTTGGGATAATGCTTGTTTCAGTAACAATTTTTTTTCTGAGTTAAACTGCAATGAACGTATATGTTAAGGAGAATAATTCCCTCTCGTACTTGAAATACACTTCCATTCTCATGTGGTTATTTGTGATAAACAGACAAAACAATTCCTTCTTTTAAAACATAGTGAGCCTAGCTTTTATTCTCTACAGTACACGTAGGCGGATAGTAGAAGTTTATCATAGGGCCTTTTGCTGCCTTGAACCTCCATAACCTACTTCGTTTGCCTCAGTAGCTTCTCAGTCTGCTTTATCCCTGCTCCCAGAGCAGCTAGCCTTCAGCAGGAGCACAGTAACTCATCAGAGCAGCAAACACCTAAGGAGGAATAGGATCATGCTGCAGCCACAGAAGCAGTGGGTTATCTGAGGATGCCTGTGGTTTATCAGACTTTACAGCTTGCAGCATCTAGGTTCTTCTACAGTACCATTCTCAGAAGAACTATTCTGATGAATAGTACTGAAACATGTCAGTGCTCTAATCGTGTATCTGTCCTTTGCAAGTACACAGAAAGCCAAGGGGCTTTCTTACATACTTAGAAGAAACTTGATTTTTAAAAACTGGAATTTAAGGGTAGCCCATACACAAGAGAGTGAGAAGAGACCAAATCATAGAGTGGCTTTTAAATTCTGAATTTAAAACTATATTCTTTAACCCTTTAACCTAAAGGTTCAGATTAAACACCTGTGCCTACATAAGGTTTTTGAACTCTGCTAGCGTGGTGGAACATATTTTGTTCAATCTTAAAACTTGCCTCTATTCACAGTTGAAGTTATTTGTTCATTATGTAATTTGCATGGCTTTACAAGCAAACTTGCACTCTGCAAAGCAGAGTTATTTGAACCTTAAAACAGTAGATACTCTAGACCATGCAGCAAAGCAACCCAGTATCTTCTAATTTCTTAGGACAAGTTTGGGCGTGTATGAAGTGAATACATACACTTGTATTTTCCATTGTTCTGTCCCTTACTCTTCGGTTCATAGGCTGTATAATGAAATCTGAATAGAGGTATAATTCCCTCCTTTTCAGTCATGAAAAATGTAGCGGTTTTTTTAGTAAGGAATACTTAAACATTGTCTTAAAAGTTTTGGTGACAAAGACCTAGAACCATTGTAAGCTGACAAGACTATGAAATGCCAGTTGATCAAGAGCTTAGAACAAGTTAGTATGTTCTTTTACTTTTCCATTTCTCTCTCCTTTTTTGCTTATGTTTAGGACTTCAAGTCCTTAAGGCTTTAATATATTTCAACTGAAAGCAGTATTGGAATGTTTGCCCTGAACTAAGATGATAATGGCATGTGTCAGCACTCCCTGAAAACTCTTTTTGGTCAGATCTTGTTGGTGGACATACAGGTGAATCTTGATGTAACAACAAAAAGAGGAAGAGAGCAAGTTTCTTCCCACCCCATTGATCTTGTATTTATCTTGTATTAGAAAGCTGTTTCTTTTTTTTGAGAAAAGAATATACTTCAGCAGCATGCCAGTGCTGCTGTGAGGGTGATAACAAGCAAAATCTAACATAGGTCAGAGGTAAAGAATTCCCCTGGATCATTTCCATTCTGAAAAGAAACAAATCATTGCCAAGAGATGTGCCTCTGTCCTTAATAACAAAGAGAAGATCCCCTATGGATTATTTCTGGTCAGCTGTCAGATGCCAGGCTTTTGATGTGGGAAATGGTATACGTCTCCGCTGAAGTCTGACATGTATACCTGAGGGATGTAGTACAGTGACCTTCAAAAAACATTCTGCGAATGTTGACATCCCATCCAAAAGTAGGTAGAAACCTTCATCCCAGCTTTCTGGGGAAAAAATAATAATGAATGTGAAGTAACCTGAACTCTGCTTGTCTTTCTTAGGGAAGATCAGCTTTGCCATTGTCAGCTTTAATATACTTCTGTCCAAATGACAGGTTATTTCCTCATAAGGCTCTTTGATCACCATTGCAGATCTTCCTTCTGCTCAATAAAGGGAGTCCAAAGTCTGAAACCCCCAGTTAAAATTATTGTAATTGGGTACCAAAAGACCACTACTACAATGAAAACATTAAAATCTTTATGTTATTTGTGTATGTCTATCTGGAAAGCTTTGACCCTGCCACTTGCAGAAAAAAGGGTGATTTTGATGTAACTAATGTAAATGCAAAGCCCCTAGCAGAAGTCTACATTCAAGAAGATCTCAGAAATCATAATGTGAAGAGTGGGTGAACAAAGCCCTTTGTCTTTAAAGGTTATTTTTTTGTCAACATATGATGAATAAAGGCTTACCTCCGCTGAAGCTGAACTAGCACTGTCTTCACTGGGACCAAGATTTTATTTGATCAGTGTGGGAACCCTACATATGTTCTTAAAAAAATGTATTCATAGCATTTTGACAATTTGGTTTCAATGGTAAAATCCTCCTCTGTATTGGAGTAGTAAAGTTTAAAATAATGATGCAGTTGGTAGTGTGCACTAAAGTATGGGAGCAGTATGGATAATGTTAAAGCTTAGATAAGGAGGACCTGAATTTCAGTTTTCATTCCAGGTTTGGTTTAAAGTATCTTTGTATAGGGAACCAGTGACTGGGCAAGACTGTGAGGTAAAAAATCCATGACAAAAAATATACAGGAAGTGAAAATTCTGTTTATAAGAAAATGAAAAATAATACAGAAGCTTCCGTTGATTTATTGATGAAAAAAATAGGAAGATTATTTGTTGTCAGTAGGAATATTGAAAAGATAAAGTTAACTCCAGATTAATCATTCACTTCTCTGAATGATATTTATGACATATGGAAGACTAGATCAGGTTCAGCTGAAGTACATTAATCTAGTTTCATTAAACATACTACAACTGAGGTTTTGGCTTTCCAGCTTACACATCTGACTAGCATCTTCTGAAGGTGAGAGGTAGCACATTTCTTCTTTCAAATATTGCTTATAGCAGGGGATTATTTAGACAAAACTAAAGCAACAGTTGATTGTGTTTGGAACTGAAAAACGCCCAGAGCATTTTCTCCTTTATTGAGAACTAATGTTTAAGCCACAATGCAGAATAATGATTTTGAAAGATAAAAACGTTGTACTACATGAGTAACGGGGACAATAGTAAGCAGGTGCCAAGTTGCAGTATAGCTAACAACATACATAGCTGGTCGAAGTAATCTGATAGCCATAGGAGAGAAGGAGAAAAAGTGTGTTCCATAAGTATATACATGAGTTCTTAGAAATGACTGCCATGTATGTGAAATGAACAATTAAGGAGAGAAATGTATGGGGTGGCTATTGCAGGATTTTGTGCTTTGTCTCTTTTTAAAGACATTTTATTTAAAATACTGTATTTTACAAGATCTTATCATTACAAAGGAGAAACAAAGGCAGGAGCTGTTACTGAAGGACCTATAAAATGGTCTTTTACAATGTCCAGATTATTTATACTTAGTCTTCCATTTTTCTGTACAACCAAGCAGGTTAGATTGTGTTTGATGGTTTTGATTGGACTCTTGCAGTTATACAATGGAGTTAATGTCTGTAAATGCTTCCTCTCCTGCTGCCACTATTTACTTTGGCTCATGCATATCCTTTACAGTTTAATTTCCTGAAAATAAAAGGAAAAAAAATACAGGTTACATTAGAATGAAACCTTTTTTTTTTTTTTTTTTTTTTTT
>VYZV01030299.1:50426-66929 GCA_013401275.1 Pandion haliaetus
TTTTTTGAGTGAATCCTTTAGTTGGAATAGTGATAACAGTACAGTGTACTGGTTAAAGAAGACCAATCTGTACAACTCTAGTTTATTACTGAAATAAACCATGGGTTTATTATTACTTTTAAAAGTAGTCTTATTAAAACTCAGAGTTAGCAATCTCTTTTTCAAAATAAAAAACATGCATTAAAATGAGAAGAAAGTCCTGCATGTACCTACAGATAGATTCAGGAAAAAATGGTAAGTGGGGATTTAAAGTGAAAGATTTAAACATAAGTGTAAGCAGAAGTATCCAGCTGCATAGTGAAAGGACTTGAGCAGTGTTTCATTCAGGACTCATTTTCTGCTGTGTAACCCAGTTTTACATAGAGAGATAAGATAGAAATATTGACTCTAAACTGATGTCTTTGCATGTGTCCAGGTATGTAATTTTCCACGGTATTACCAGGAGATACAATATAAAATAAGATGTTTCTGACGTAGGAGAACTGAACAGTCTCCTGGTAATGCTACTAATGTAATTACTGGGGTAAGATGAGGCCAAGCTGCCTTTAAAATCCACTTTTAAAAATATGAAGGCATGGTGGTGATAGAGAGAAAGCAGTCAGCTGTGGTTTAGCAGACTGAGCAGCAGGAGTGGTCTTCAGGTTTTGGGTTGTCCCCTCCCCCCTCCATGCCATCCACTCATTTTTATCATGCTCCATCCTATGAGAGGACACGACTAGTGCCTCATAGCCCCTTGCCTGAGGCTTAGCTAAAGTCGCAGTGTAAAGGATGTTTTTAATAAGATTTTGCAGTAAAGCTGGTAATAGGAACGCACTTTGTAAAATCTACTGTGTAAATATATAAAGACTTTAATTTCACAGAGTTTTAGAAAATTTAATTTGTTTAGCTCCTCCTGTCGCCAAAGTCTGGAGCAAATCACCTGCTGACTTCCGTGCTGTGGGAGCAGGCCCCAAACAGCCACACTGCAAATTGAAATGCACACAATACCACTCTAGTCTCCGCAGCCCCCTTATGTGTGCTTGTATCACTCCACTGATTACATGCAAAAAGCGTTTGAAGGTGTTCCACATATAGATTATATACTGCAGTCCATCATGTGTTGCCTCAGAAAGCTCAGCAGCAGATCTGTGCCATACAGTAGTGTGGAGAAGAAAGAGCCTGGCATAAAAGTGAAAAAGCATAAAAGAAAGGAGAGCAGTTATGAGCTAAATATGTGTCTTAACTTTGCTGTGGACGTGCATTCATTTTCTCTTGGCTTCCCCTCCAAAATAACCCACCTGTTGTCAAGTAACTGGCACATGGAATGGTTTACAGATGGATCGGCATCAGTGACTCGCGTAGCTGTATATGATTATCTGTCACACAGATGTTTCAGCTTGTATTTGCTTGCTAGCAGCCAGCCAAGCAGCCAGCCCTGCCTTTCTCTTCTTGCTTGAGGAGCAGAGAGGGCTTGCCCACAGATGTTTAACTAAGCAACAGAGAGGAGCGTACCCGAGCTGAGTGCATGTAGTTAGCTTCAGTGCTTTCTTGGTCAGCGTCATCCCTGGAGAAACAACCGGAAAAGATTTATGGGTTTGATCTAAGAAATATTCCAGATGCTGCTTAATAAAAGGAGACACTGCATTACTTGCAGTAGTAAGGATTCCCCAGCTTAGAGCGTGCCACCTGCAGTACGCACGATACACGTGTTGTGATTTGCCGGTAACTACAGTAATGAAAAAGGATTTTTTATTTTGTTTGTTTCTTTTTAGTAACCCATCAAACTCTCATTATGCCCCCAAAAAAATGAAGGTTTGCTGTGACCGAAGCCTGTAGACTTGCACTGTGGAATTTGTTTCTCCACTGATGTGAGGCATATGCATCAGAGCATCAAGTGGAACTGCACAAACAGATCTTTCAACTCTTCTTGTTGAAGTTGTGGGAGTTTCTGAACCCAGCTGTAGCTTCTCTATCATAGCTTACGTGACAACCCTGCCCTTCACTAGGGTGGCATTTCTCTATGTGCATTAGCCAGCAGAATGAAATTAGATGGTCCATGGTTTGTGACAAAAATAGCTATACTGAAGCCATCCAGTAACTCAGCATATGGCACTAGCTAAAACTGAGTTTGAAAGACTTGGTAGTTGAGGGGAGGGGCAGATGGGAAGAGGAAAGTATGTAAGAGTAATGGTAAAAGGGGGGGGGGGGGGGGGGGGGGNGGGGGGCGGTCCCTTCTCAGTATATTTGGCCTTTGTGGTACAAATGAGTATTTGCTTGAAATCAAGTGGGCCAGTTGAATAAATGATAATTACTCACTTGACCCTGCAGATGCTTATACACGTCTGTTTTGTGCCTCTTTCAACAAAGCAGGGATTTTTTTCAGTAGTATCTTTGTGCCACAGGAGAGGTGACTGTCAGCAGCTCTTTGTCACCGCTCCTTGGTCAACTTTTAGTGCCTTCAGTGCTTTAATTCATAAAGAAGCTTGTGTGAATATTCCCTAATTTGCTTGTAGCAAAATAGTAACCAGATTAATAATTTTCTTATTTCTTCGAGTTCTTTTATTACTTTGTGTTGTGAAAAACGAGCTGTAATACAGTTGAATATATTTCTGCATTTATGTTGGAAGAGTATGAAGGGAGACAAATTATTTCTCTTGATTACCAGCTGTAACAGTGTAACAGATGTGTAATGTTTTCATTATTCTGCCTTATTTTCAGTTTAGTATTACTGCGTAGCACTCTCTACATACACGGTATTTTCTACAGCAGAATAACAAGTGACTTTTTGCTTAGGACCTTTGGTTCTTTTTTTCTCTGTACATCATTAATATTTTAGCGATGCATAGCTACATGATTTTGCTGCGGAAGCTTGAATATTGTCGGTGCAAATCTAGTACTTCTCGGTGTCTGGCATCAGTGAAAGGAGTCAATAGCTGTTGCCCCTTCTCTTTCCAGATGCTCTCTAAGTCCATTGAGCAGCTCAAGCAGCCTGGCAGTCACCTGGAGGAAGCTGAAGAAGAGCTTCACGGAGATCACTCGATGCAGGAAGAGCGAGCTCCTGCCAGCAGTGCCAGCGTTAGGGCTGAGAGCAGCAGTGCTGGTGTGGATGACAGAATAGGACAGCAGGCGGGGGCTGTGAAAGTCAAAGAGGAGCCACCGGACAGTGATGAGGATGTTCAAACCCAGCAAATGGAATCTGGGGAGCAAGCTGCTTTTATGCAACAGGTAATAGGCAAAGATTTAGCTCCAGGATTTGTAATCAAGGTTATTATCTGAACATCACGTATGTTTTCTAGGCTTTGATAAGCAATTGTGTTTTGATTCACTGATCTAGCAAATCCTGATTTACTGTTCAAAGAATCTAACAAAGGCAGAAGTGTTGTATGCACACTTGAAAACATAGTGAAGCTCATCCTTATGGCCACTAATTGAGAAAATACCTGTTGCAGTCAATTATTCTACATAAATCTTTGCTTAATAGCTGATAGACTTTGTATTAGCCCAGGATTACATTACATCGCTTAGTTCTAGTGAAAGAGAACTCGTACCACTTAGCTTGTTGAGATCAGCAATTGCTGGAATTAGTTTCCAGACCTGATTGATGAAACATTCTTCTTCTCTGATTTTGAATCCTCTGAATTTTGCTTTCAGCTATCTGTATATACTGTATCATATTGTAGTCTTGAACACTGTTAACATTAGGGTATTTTTTCCCCAGTAGACAGGTACTGACTGCTATATCAGTGGTCCCAGGCTGGTGTATAGAGTATAATTTAGAGAAGAATACAAGGTGGATGTAAAGAGGCAAGGCAAGGCACTGTTTAAAAATTGCATTGTTTTCTTTTTTGCACTGCTTAGTTAGTTTTTCATTCTGTCTTATTTGATGATACTGTCCGCAGAGACATCCTTAAATGCAGCAGATGCAAGTACTGGCGAGAAGCAAAATGCAGCATTAGGTTCCAATCAGTTATTAGGATATTGCAGGAAAAGCACAGAACTGTTATCATTACCATCCGTTATCCAATCACTTGAGGGTTTTTTGAATAAAAACGAATCATACAATATCACATAACCTTTACTGCTAGGTCTCATGGACAAGTACTAAAATGACAACTGTGCATAAAATGCCAACTGGGCAAAGGGAAACTTCAGATTGTCAGCAAGCATTTCACCAAAGCTGAAAAGCGCAGTGCATGTGTGCAGCCAGCGAGCTGGCGTCCCTCTCCGTTGCTGTAAGATCGGGCAGAGCGAGGCTGGATGCAGTGGAAGGCCCTGTTTATTTAAGTCGATACTTTGTCAGGTCCCTGCTGTTCTCCTGCAGAAAAGTGATTTTGGGAGGGGGGGGCAGGAAATGCCTTATGGAAACAGGAAGCCCAAGTGATTCATGTGCTGAGGAATGCGGGGTGGGGGGAGGCGGACAGGGCAGCGCTCCCTCTGTTTTTAAAGGCACTCTATGAATTGATTTATTGTCAAAGAAAATAACAAAGCGAGTAGGGAAATTGTTAAGGAAGCTTTCCAGTGAAACATTTCCTTCATATTCCCTTTTGATATGTTTACCTTGTTTTATAGGTTTACTTTTGTTAAGCTAGTTAAAGATTCATTGTATTAAGATCTCCTTTAATATGGATAATCCCAAACTGACCTGGAATCCTTGTCAGGGTTTTTTTCTATTAAAAATATTTATATTTCTAAAGCTGAGGTATTTTAAGGTGCAGTATCCTGTTTCAAAAGAGATAGCCCTTTTGCCAAATGTAGAAATTGTTCTATAATGTGTTACTAGCATGTGCTGTTTACATTATGCTCTAGTACTATTAAATCTCTTATAAAACGTTGCAACTTCTGAAGATACATTATCCTTTTTTCCTAGAAGGTCTCCAAATAAATGACTAAATAGTTGCTGTTAATATGAAAGGCCTCCTTAGATAGGAAAGATTTATTAATTGAGAAAAACACAGGTGATTTTTATGTGTGCTTCATTGTTGAACAGAAATCTTTCTCCATCTTGGATGAAAAAAGTCACATTCAGAAAGAGAAGAATGTGAAAATGAAATTACATGTTTTCCCCATTCTGTATAATTTTGATTTTCTTTGAAATCTACCTTCAGCCTCATAAAAAAGGGATAGTGCATCTTTTAAAATACATTTCATTTGCGGAAAAACTTGCAAGTGAGAACACTTTTGTACAATATCACTTCAAAGACATGTATTCACAAAAGACAAAAGATATTTTTATAATGTCATTCAGGTGAGAAACCCCAATATATTAGTGGACTTTAATTTGAGAATCTTTCAAATTTGGATAAAATTAAAATAGAGAAACTACCTGGAACCAGTGAAAAGGAAAACTGGGTTTAAACAACCACATTTCTAATTGATTATTGTCTCTTACATTTTAAATCTACTGTATTTATTATAATTTACACCCTTAGAGGTGATCTCTTGTTTTGTGTTGTAAATATATTCTGTTTGTATGTTCCCTTTTTTGCCTTCTGATATAAGTCTCTTCCTTTCTCAAATAAAGTTTTTTTTTAAAAGATCCCCTTTCAGATATCTGACTTTGTGTAAATTTGATAACTTAGTTGTGCTTTTGCTTTGTATAACCAAATAAGTTTGCTACACATTGTTGAAACAATTCAAGCTTTCAGGAGCAAGGTTTTTATTAGACTGTTCTGACAGTAATTACACAAAGTCTTTTTTTTTTGGTCTCTTGTTCTATCCTACATCAGCCATTATAAGTTCTAGTGAATGTGGAATAGTATTGATGCATGCTCATTTTCCCATCACAGCATCTGTCTTGAACATGTGATCATATGTTGCATCATATAGGAAAGGTAAAGGTGAATTCCAGTTTCTTGGCTCCTAATTACCCAAAATGCAGCTGAACTGAAATAATTTCTATGACATTTCTAAAACCTGCCTAGAACCCAAAAGATGCTGATCTGAAACTGTGCTTATACTGACCTCTTTGATATTTCTCAAGGTCTTTGCAAAACTAGAGTCCACCTGTAAGTATGTTGGGGAGGAGGGAATCCACGAACTTTGCAGACATTAAAGCAACTGCATGAGACAGAAGTCCTACTTCAGAGAAACACCTAAGTACTTCCATGAAGATGTTAAATGCTGTGACATTTCCTGAACTTGTCTTCAGAGCTACAGAGAGAAATAGTTTGTACTGCGTAACGATCCCTGTTGTACAGTACATGGATTACTGCTACCAAAAGAGCTCAGAAAATTGTTGCATTCTAGCTCTTCTAACTGTTTATTTAAGAGCCTTTGCAGTTTAACAGCTTTGATTCTGATATAATTTTAACTAAAATAAAATGCTTTCAGCAACATGAGTAAGTAAGAATAAATATTTCTGTAAATCAAATTCAATTATTTTCACTACTATAACAGCAAAGAAATCTTTAGTCAGTAATACACTCCAAAAAATTAGATACAAAGGGAAGTTTTAGCTTAGGAAAGCTTAAAACTAGCATTACCAGTATAACATTATACTGCTTTCCCTGGTGTTTATTATACATTTAGAATCTTGTGTCTATAAGTAAACCATGCTTTTAACAGGGATTTTATTGAGATGCCTTTTGTTTAAATACTCATGTCAGAATTAGAAGAGCAGCCATAAATGTTTTCAATTTACAATACTCCCATTTTGGAGGCTATGCCTAGATTTTTTTTCTAAATTAATTGTTTACCATGCATCAAAGCACCCATAATGAAGAAAGTAATCATAATTTAAATACAATTCACAAGCCTTATCTTTTTCCAGGAATGATTTTTTTTTTTTTTTTTAACAATAGATGTTTATTCTGTGCTGTTGTCCAAAAAGTAAAGCCAGTATAGCTGCCAATTTAGAAGCAATTACTACTAAATGAGGGAAAATGTTTCATAATATTTACGTACTCAAGACAGACACACATTACTGGAATGTAGACACTGTAACGTTAGCCTTTTTTTCATCTTCTGGCATTAACGAAATAGGATTAAAAGCTGAATGCCTCAGCAAAGCAGGAGCACTCCAGACACTATCACCACTCATCCTTTCTATTCAGCAATTCATTCGTGCGCTATCTTCATTCCATCTTCATTATCATCAGGATCACTAAGACTTACTCCATGTTACATAAGCCAACTCTACCCTGTTTTTATCTTCACTGGCATTCTGAGATTAAAAAAAAAAAAAATCTATAAACATTAGTCCCAAGCACCAATCTAAAAATGTTTACTTATTTCTCCCCCTTATGAACACTTCACAATTTGCAACTAAAATTAGCTAAGCTAAGTTAATTTCCTTATTGTATTCTGTCCCACTAGCAGCATGTCCTACTTATCCACTTAAGAAATGTTTGTTTGCTTTTCATTTATTTATTTAGTTTCTGATTTCCTTACGCAGTTCCCATCATCTGGGTGGTAGCGCGGCTTCTCTACCTCATTTCTCAGTGGAGGCATATAGCTTAGAACATCATGTGCTCTAATTGCTCTTCAGGCAAACAGAAGAAGAGCATCCTGGATAAAATTATCTTCCCTGTGCTAGAGCAATAATCCCAGTGATGTTAGTGATAAAATTCCACACTATTTGGTAGACTTTGTGCTTTGCATTTGTTTTTTTCTCTTCTAATTCAGCCTGATTTGGAATTAAAGGAAAAAAAAAAAAAACAAACACATTAAAAAAAATCCCAATTGGCTCTAACTGCATAGCCAGCAGAAAAGTTCGGTTTCTTGGCCATGCTCACTCACTCACACCCCCAGACAGGACTGGGAAGGGGCATCCTTCAGGCATGACCTCGTTTCTGGTCCCCATTTATTGAGCTCAAGTGTCACACTCCTTTTGCTTATTTTGATTCTGGCCCCATAACTCATCTAGCCCATACAGGATAATTTCCCAGCTACCTGGGGGCATGCACAGCTATTGGAGACCCCCAAGGGTTATTTCATCAGCAGCTGAGTGTTAAAAGGGTAGTAGCTTAGTAACTTGAAATCATTCAGCAATGTCTAATTCTCCGTGATAGCTACACCAGGGCCTTAGTCACTAGAGTTGTTTTGACAGACTAGATACTTACAAGTAAGTGATTCAGTGTCTTAATCTGCTGATTAAGTGAAATGTTTTGAATCTGGCCCTGGAGTCTTTTTTGCTTTCCATAGTGGCCTTCAAGTAACTGTATTGACTCTTTAACAGTACATAGCCCTGAAAATACAAGGGAGGTTGGTTGGAGTATGCACTGTTAAAATTACCCCTCTGCACACTTGGTCCTTCCAAGGTGGTAGCACGTCACAACATTTTTGGCCTTGAAAAGTGCTGTGAAGTGCAGGATAAATGGAAATGTAAGTTTTGAACAATGTCATACTTCCAGATAAACCTTCCACCGCCTCTCCTCTTCCCCCCTAAATGAGGTTGCAGCTGCAGTCTTACCTATACCAGCTCAAGTCACTTTTTTTTTTTTTTTTTGCTACCTTATTTAAAGGAAAAAACTGTGGAGCCAGTAAGAGAGACACTAACCTTTTACCTTTCTGCCCTTCCTCAGGTCTGTAAGTGCACAGTCCCAGTACAATGCCTACATAACACAAGCTGGCACTATGATTTCTGGGATCAAACTTGATCCATAGCCTGGATGGATTGAGCAAGGGGGTGGAGGGTTGTGTAGCTGGATTTGTTCTGTGAAAATTTTTCGTTCATCTACATGAGGGGAAGCCCCATGTGAATAGTTAGCCAGCTTTCTGTCATCTTTACTCTTAAGGGCCTGTCCATCTCCATCAAATTTCTAACTGTGGTCTTTGAAAATTATGCTACAGGAAGAATAATTCTTTTTAATACCAATTCTATGTGAAAGTGCATTATAATGAGAATAATTACAAGTAATTATTCCTTTCCCAGTAGGATTTAAAAATATGATCAATTTTCCTCAAAGTATCAACTCTACTTTATGATCACCAAGATTTTTGTTTGTCTCTCCTATTGTAACCTTTCAGTTACAGAGGACAATAAGACTTATTTTATCACACAATTAAATCAAGAACTGAAATGTCTGACCAAGCATACGGCATTACAACATGACAAAATTATTTCCTTTCACTGATACCTGCACAGAATAATGTTGAGATTGCTTTTAATTTTTGACCCAAGATTTTTTTATGCTTCTTTCCCTCCTTCAGCACCTCAATACTTTTGTTACTGCTCCCTTTTGTCAGAGAAAGCTGCTTGTAAGGAGACTGCTGGGGCAACACCAGGCAGTTACTTAATCGGGGGTGTGTAACTTGCACGAATCGTAAGTCTGTAAGTCCAGATCCCAGTAATTATCACTTCACATTTTGACAGCCAGATGATACTACTTCTATACCACTGGGCAGTTTATCATTTCCTGTATCAGACAGCACGGGGTTTTATTATTATTATCATTGAAGAGGATTATGTGTTCTTGGAAAGCTGCTTCTTTAAATGCTTCATTTTTTGGAAGAATTCTGTTATGACCTCTGAATGTCTCTGTCAGCCACATGTACATGCACACACACAAATTTTCATTTTCTTCCTTCTTCCCTTAAAATATGAGAGTGAATAGATGCATGCCTCGGTATACTGCTGACTAAATCTTCATAAAGCTCCGTTGTTTAATGTCCTGGAAGAGCAGCTCAGCCCGAATACCTTTGAGACATAGGTGCTCTAATGCAGAAAGCAGCACATAATCTGTCTCCTCTCATGTTCTGGTCTGTGACCTTTGGATCCCCAGGAGACCAAGGAGGTCTTTATGTTCATATTGCCTGTATTTCCTCAGCAAAGGGTCTTGTGAAAACTACAGCCATGAGATTGCAGCAACAGCAAGGACTTAAGGCAGCTTTGCTCAGGTTCTCTGTAAAGCAGCTAGTGAAGCATGGGATTCATTCTCCAACCCTTTCCTTAGTCTTTTTCGTTTGCTCCCATCAAGAAGAGCACTGTGATAGTTTTTAGGTGGCAGCTTGCAGATTTTTAAAGCAGATCTCTATTACTGAACAGAACCAGAAGGAGCACAGGGCAGAAGTGCTGCTGGGAGGTGTTCTCCCCCTGTGCACAGAAGGATAGCTACTTAGATCAGCTGCTGCTAAGGCTTGCTCTCCTAGATCTCCCTCTACTGAAAATACAAGCTGAAGAGTTACTACGCATCAGAGAGCATGGCTCCATCACTCGGCTACCTGACTGCACACAGGGACAGGTGGTGATCAAGTTTCCCTGATTTCTCACCCATTTTGAACCATTTTGACACCTTGCCTTAGGGCATCAAAAGTTCCCAAGCCCAATAGCACACTTGACATCTTCCTTTCTTTCTAGATCTTTTTGGTTCTCGCCATTTAACTAAACTTGTACAGGTCTTTTGTCATAGTTTCCCATTAGTTTCTGCTTAGATTTCGGTTTTCTGAAGCTACTGACTTTATACAGAGAGCTTCAAAACTTCTCTGTTAGTGTTTCTGACAGAAAAATAAAAATAGCAGTCTTGAATACAGGTGCCATCACCACAGGCTCAGCCCAGGGACATCTGACTTCAATAGCTCTGATTTGGCCATTTCTGCAGGTAATTAGGCCTCACTAAGGATGCTAATGATTTCGGTCAAGATTCATGCAGCATTACCCTTTGTGCTGTGTAAGCGAGTTTTTTCATAAGAATCTCCATCCCTTCTCAGGCAGGCTCTGAGAACACAAACACAGGCAGTGCAGGACCAGAAAGAAAAAAGGAACAGAAGCAAGATTCATTCCTGCAGCAACAGACTGAGGATGAGCATGGGGACTGTAACTTACCTGTGTTGATGGATAATGCACTAACCAAGCAGGCTGATGGATTTTCCCAAGTCGATCGCCTGCTTTCGAATTAGTTACTATTATAAGTCACTATGATAGTAGCTTGGACCCTCATGTAAAAGAAGTAATCCTTTCTTTCAGCTCTGACCCTTTCCCTCCAGCTTTTAATGAAAGAAAAAGACTGAAAGCACATTAAATCAGTTTCATTTTCAAGTTCCGCGTTCGTGCAAGAATCTGTAATTTGGTAAGAAGCTACGTCAGGGATGAGATGGCAGGGTGGAGTTTTGCAGTTGGCATGCTGAAGCCAGTGCTCATTCCCAGCTCCATCTGGGCCCAGCAAAGTGAGCAATCCAGTAGCTGCACTCTCAAGCCTTGCCCTGTTTCACTGGAAGCAGTTTCCACAGCCATTAACCACCGAGATGCTTGCAGGCTGTGAAATCAGTTGGCATAAAGGGCATTCAGTCAGAGAAGAGGCAGCGGGTCAGTCTCGTGGGATGCCGTACCCACAGGATCACAATGTTTGTGAAGCTGCTGTCGTTAAGGTGAGCTGCAGGTGGTCACCACAGAGAGGCAGTTTCCTAACAGTTTCCTTCATAGATTTGGTTTTCAGGCATGGCCTCTAGGATTCGGTACTAAGTGGATCATTTAAACCTGAAAGGACACTGTGAACTTAGCTTTAGCTGGTCAATGATAGAAAGAAGTCAGTGTTTGGTTCTCTTTCTTCTTGTCATGCCCACCTGCACATTTAGTGTCGTTTCAAAAGGCTGAATATTAACTTACAGACAGGTACTCAAAATGGGTTAGGTACATTAGAGAAGAAAAGTTTTTGGAAGCTCTTTACATCATCTTACCAGGATCAGCTCTACAGTGTCTACCTGCTCTTCTGCATGATTATTTCAGCTACTAATTAAGGAAATCACAAGACAGGGCACTTAATGCTTGATGCATAACAAGTTATTACTCACATAGTGCTGGTATTTCCTGGTTTTTCTTTCTTCTGCTTTAATACGGATGCTAAGTATTGAAAAGGAAAAGAAAAGACTTCTCAGGTGAGGAGTTTAGAAGTGGAGGAGGATTTGGCAAGTCAGAAAGGAGGGACACAATCCCACTGTTAGTTGCATTCAACCTGCAGAATCCTGTAAATTTAACTTATGTCAGGAAGGACCAATATATACATACTTTGCTCTCTGTTACAAAGTTCATCCATTGAACTAGGAGCTTGGGCCTAAGAAAACAAGGAGATTCAAGCCATGCAGCTGACTACACAGCTGAGATACTCTATGCAAAATGAGAAGCTGGAAAATACTGTCTCACAACTTGACCTCTACCAAAACCCAGACCCACTCCTCAGCTATCGCCTTCTGCACTGATCACTGTTACAGTGCTGTTGCATCAGAAATGAACAACTACTGGTCACTACTGCTGCTGTACTCAATCCTTGTGTTGTGTAGCTTCTGAGAAGTGCTGTTCTGGAAGAGGTCCTCAGGGCTTATAGCAGGTCTTTGGAATGAGGAATAGGAACCAGGACAGGTAAAACAAAACTGTCCAAGTCCTTTGGTCAGAGTAATTCACCAAGGGCATCACCAAGAGCAAAACTGAATTACATCCTTTAACTTTGTTAGAAGCCACCAGACTGAATTCCACATGCTTTCATAGGCCTAAGTACGCAACCATGTTAAAAGAGCAAACAAATGCTACCAAGTTCTCTCTATAGGCTAAATCTCCTCTGTGCCACTGAAGCAGCTGTGGTGGTTCACAGGGATGGAAGCTTCTCACAACATACAGCTTGTGTGCCTAAAATGGATAATGCTGGAGAAGCACCACAAGGTGAAAGGCAGAGCTGCTTTCCAAGAACATACTTTGCAAAATCAGAGGAACAATTACACCCAAAGCTACCACAGTGTTTCTCCCTTTCAGTGAATAACTCCTCACCAGAAACTTGCCCAGCCCCTTCTCCCTCCTGTGGTTGTCCCCTGCTGTACCAGCCCCTCTGCCAAGCTCTCCAGATTTGCCCCATTTCTGACAATCAGAAGGCAGAAGAGATCCTTTTGGGAAGGGCCACTAGCCTTTAGTTGCCGCTGCTTCACACACACACTTGGCCACCCCATGGCAGGATTGGCTCCTGGCAGGGAAGGGGCAGTGGCTGGAGGCCAAGGCCAGCCGGGGAGCAGGGGCAGAGGATGGAGAGGCATCCTCCTCGTGCCGGCACTGCTGTGGGACGTAACGGGGAGGGGAGGCAGAGGAGGTGAAGCAACAGCTGTAAAACATCTTACAGGACACCTTGTATTTCGGCTTGAAAGCCCTCCTCAGCTTGGAGAGCAGCTCTGTCCCCTCCTGAGGATGAAAACATTAATTCAGCCAGAGGCTCCAGATTTCCACCTTCTACCTGCTGCAAAGAATTTCTCTATTGTCTTTGTTCTCAGAAGACAAGATAGTAACGAGGGATCAACTGCTTTGCTTTTTAACTGATCATTTTAACCCATTTTATAGAAAGTTCAGGCTAAACAATTTAAGTTGAAATGCAATGATCCTTTCAGGGAATAGAACAGTTCAGACAGTTAAATGTAAAAAACTACCAATATGAGTCGTTGGTTTTCACTTTCCTGTCGTTGTTTCTTTCAATTATTTTAGGTTCACTGTTAAACACAAGTTTTCCTGAACAAATAATGGAGATTAGTTAGTAAAGAAAGCATTCAAAGGAGTAGAAGAAAAAGTCCCAATTCCTAATTCTCCGTACTGACTACATCCTGAATCTCACTTCAATAGCTTGAGAAATACTATAACTGCTAAAGGTTCAGCCAAGAGTATCAATGTTCTGTCATCTTTGTTACACTACTTTTTAAAGATAAATGGACATTAATTTTTCCAGCTGGAAGCTTGTACTTTGATTTCATTGAATTATTATCAATTATTAAACTTAATACCGTAGTTCAGTGCTGGACCTGAAATTGGAAGCACTGAAGTTTCTGTTTCTTATCTGAGCATTGCGGGTCAAGGAGATAGATAAAGTGAAGATGGAATACCTAAAATGCTTATGAAATTATCCAGTATATATTTCACCAGAAAATGGTGAGATACATTTTTAATTTACTTGCATGGGCAGGTTTTCATGTGCTGAGATGGTTTTCCCCAAATTCTTAATTCTCTTCATGTTAAGAGCATTTTGCAGCATTCAGAATTTATCATTTATAGGAAATGTTCCTGTATGTCATGTCCTAAACATCTCAAGGACTGGACATTTAAATCATGACTTCACTGATTAATAGCTTCTTCCAAACTGATTTGCAGGCTTTTCCCTATTGTGCAAAAACATAACAAAACAGAAATACCAGTGATTAAATCTAGCATCATCAGCCACTGAAAGATGAGTCAGAAATAGATTAGCAAGTGTTCTAGGTGATGTTAATAGTGCA
The DNA here is from genome assembly GCA_013401275.1 of Pandion haliaetus. NCBI lineage: Eukaryota > Metazoa > Chordata > Aves > Accipitriformes > Pandionidae > Pandion > Pandion haliaetus. Next base: position 64,581 of record VYZV01030299.1, read on the forward strand.
GTGACAAGTAAATTTAAGGATGACAGATGATCCCACTATCAATTCTTCTGACTATATTATGGCATGGATAAACACGCTGTCTTTTCTAACAACTGGCCATGAAAACAAAAAAATTTGAGTTCATGTTGCTGTGGAAAACAGAACTGAAACAAAAATTCTTTTTTAATACATGTTTGGAGGGCCCAACTATTACAAAAGACTGACAGAAATATGTTAGGATCTCAGTTTGTAAGATACCCAAGACATTTCTCTTAACTTTACTGGGAAGATTTTTTTTTTTTTTTCCCTCTGAATCGGAGCATCAGCACTACCCTCCTGTGTAAACCCAGTAATGCTTCCTGAATGTTCACATGCTCAGGGCATTTTGAGCTGTGCCTCTAAAGATAAATAAATAAGGAATGAACTTGTTTGGCATTTCAGGCCAATGACCAAAGCCAGGGAGCCTGGTGAGTGTGCTACTATATTCCCTTTAACTTTATTTTTGTGGGCATCATGCATTTTTATACATTTCCCTGAACCAATGTAATATAAAAGATTTACTGTTACAGTTTGTGTGTGGCCAGGCAATGGCATATGGAAAACATGTTTCCTGCTATTTAATTTAATTACTCTAATCACGTGCCAGCCCCGGGCATGTCATTCTGGACCTCTGAGGCTCTTTGTCTGTCAAAGAGATGGACAATATCTTGGCTTTGTTTAGTTGCTCTGCAGGCTGCAGATAAAACCACTGAAATACTGACTGTTTGTTTAACCAAAACTTTGCATTTTAACCATTTGGCTTTGATTTTTTGTTTTACAAGAAAAGATGACATTTTGGCCTTGGTGAGCTGAAAAGGAAATATTAGGGATATGAAGAAGAACTGTCACTTTTGGGACTTAATAGATGAAAAAGAATACTCTAGCCTTCTGGTCAGAAATCAGCTCTATTAGCAGAAACTTAAGACAGGCATCACTGTTATTTTAGAATTGCCTGTTAGCAAGGGCAGCTGGAAAAGTCCTGTTTATAACTGCTCCTCCTTTCTAATATGGTTAGCCCTTTATTCAACAGTTTCAGTAGATTTTTGGTTTCTTTCATTTTAATAGATGAAACTGTAATGGGTGAGAAACTAATGAAGATTCCATAGCAAATAATCATACCAGTAATGTTGCATCCAGCTATAAGTTAGCTTTTATGTTAACACTCTACAGTTATATAAGAATTTTCTGCCAATTACAGCTTTAAGTCTTTTGACAAAAATTTAAGACCAGATAGACAGATTACAGTACTCCATTCATATTATAAACCCCAAATCTACAGAGACATTAATCACACACTTAGCTTTAAGTATGTGCTTAGCACCACCACTTCCTTCACTTGTAAGCAAGCGCTCAAGTCCATGTTTTCCTGCATCCAGAAGTGATACTAAAGAGTACTCTAGACTATATGAGGATATCATTTCTAACAATCATGTTGTCAGGAGAGGAAAGAATAAGAACCAGCTTTTAATCAAATTAGTTCCATCTTACAAGGAATTACTACATGTAGAAAGACTTGTCTATTCTTGCATTTTTGGGAACTGAATGAACTTCAGTTACTGTAAGTTTCAACAGTAAATTAATCTACACCTTTATATGGTAGCGTGCCAGCATCCTGCCACGGTAGTTTTCAAACTATATTGTATGGAAGAGGGTGGGCAGAAGGTCTACGAATACGCTCTCAAGAAGTCTGTATCAGAGGGAAACGTTGGATGGGATGGGATGCAAAAAAGGAAAGTGTCTATCTGAGCAGAGTATACACATTTCTGATATATCAGTATATGGTTCTCCAACTGACTTTACTTTCCCCTATTTTCGAGCTGAATCAATGAGATAGAGGGAATAATTTTTATTTCCTCTAAGTTACAAAGTACAGCAATACAAGAATTAAACGTTTTGTTACTATATACTGAATTACAGCTTCTGTCCCATTTAGCTTTGAGCTAACCACTAGATGACACTACTTCCCACTTACTAACAGGTGGGGCATATGCTCCCATCTCCCCATATACCCATTCACGTATTTACATGCTTCTCGACTGAAGAACTTCAGAAAGAACATTGTACAGGAATTGCCTTCATCACTATACATTTTGATGAATTTTCTGTATATACACCTAGGTATTTAGGTGTGTGCATGAAGGTGTAAGCAAGCATTACAAGCTGTGGGCATGTCTTTGCATGATTTATAGAAAACTGTATTATAACTCACTATGCAAGTCTTTAGGGTGTTGTAACTTAGCAAGTGTTGATGACAGCTCTACTTCAAAGAAACCAGAGGAACTCCAAGAAAAACTTAAAAGGCTAGAGTTTGTGGAGAATATTCCCCTTTTC
>VYZV01030299.1:70498-113375 GCA_013401275.1 Pandion haliaetus
AAGAAGTTGTTTGATGCACTAGCCAATGATAACTATCTTGGGAGAGGGAGAAACCCAAATCCTCCAAGTTTCAGGGAGAGAGCGGAATGAAATACTTGGGTATGTGGAAAAAAAGAAGATAAACTCCATGGCAACATGGAATAGATCAATTCATGGGGCATTTTGTGGTTTATCACTTAAAAAAAAAAGATTTATTGACCCCCAAATCATGGTAAATTTTAGTATTAAATGGACCTCTTTTGAAGACTAAGCTGATTGAGAAGAGGAGACAGTAGTTTTGGAATGGAGCCTTCAGCCTTAGAAATAACACTGCTGGTTTGGCTCTGTTTCCAATATTGTTGCCTAGTTTTAAAGCTTTTCAGCAGGACTTCAGTCTAGTGACCAGCGTGAATCACTGTGGAGTAGATTAACACAGTGTTTTCCCAAGTGTCTAATCTCATTTTAGGATCAGAATACAAACAGCAGCAAAGCATCCTTAAGACCCAAGGAGTCCTAGGAGCAAGTGTGCAACTCAGCCCCGGTCTGCATTCTCATTACCTAGGACTCCATGGCATTGCTTGGAGTATCCAGAATTCTTCGAAAGTTCTGACATTTCTGCTCTGACCTAAAGCTTTACCTTTGCACACTGAGTGCAGCTCTTGGCTTGCCTGCGAGAATGGTGTTACATGTATAACATCTTATCCTCTAAATCCTGCCTGCTGAGTGGATTCTTCCTTTCAAGCACACTTTTTATTGCTAGAGGGAGAGTTTTTGGAGGAGCTGTGCCTGTATCCCTTCTCTTTTGCTTGATGTTTTTCCTGCAATTTTAACACTCCCAAAATCAGGGAAGAGCTTTGCACTTTTGAACCAGCCTCAGTCCTTCCAAGAGGCAATGGCTGAGAGACACTGATTGAAAGTTTGCTAAGCTGTTTGCATACCTCTACATGGAGAACAGGCTACTCAAATGCAGATTAGGGTCTTTCAAGTTGTCAACCAGAAAATTCCTGTATTGATGTCAAAATGCTAAATGCAGCAACAAGAGACTGAACAATATAATTTAAAAAAAGAAACAAACAAAAAAAACCCAAAATCTGCAGCCCATGTATGAGGATTAGAAGGTATAAAAAGAATTAGGGAACATAGCAGTAAGTGATTCCAATTCACTGATGCTAAAGGGAATGTATGCAAGAAGGGACAACGGTAAAAGATGTGGCAGGGAACAATAAAGCATGCATAGAAATGAAGAAGGACAAGTTAGGCTTTAGGCATGCTTCAACCCAGTTAAGGTCATCGACCATTACAACATAGGGACTCCTGTGAAGTTATTTTAAGTAAAACCACTAAAGTGCTTAGGGACCTATTTTGAAGATGCCTACTTGCCTATATGCATGTGATTTCCTCAAAGGTCCATGCAAGTAATGCATTCTCTGCTATCTAATGAAAACATTTGTGTATTTACTTATGTATGCAAAACCAACAACAACAAAAAAGAGCTCATGTGTGAGAGGAGCCTATATAACTAATGGGAGAGACAGCAGGCCCACAGACAGCCCCCTCAGGAGGTAGGAGATGTGTCACAATCTCAAAGTCACTTTATAGACTCTGAGGATTTTGATTTACTTCGCTGGGTATTAAAGGATGATAGGTTTGTTTAAACAAAAAGCAACACCACCAAAATTTGTACGTAAAATTCCTAACTTTCCATTACAAAAGATTGAAGGGAGGGTTCCTTAAAACATATCATAGGAAAAATTACCAACAATATTTTGAATATATTACGAATTAAAATGAGCGCACATTTTTGCATGTCACTCCACTGCCTTTTCTCATGTTACAGTTAGGTCAGAACTAAAAAAAATACAGGGACTTTAGTAAGTACCATAATATAAAATTATATGTTGATTTTTCCATGGGCTATTANNNNTTGATTTTTCCATGGGCTATTAATATCTTGTTACTGTGAGACCGTACTGGTTGGTGGTTTCTGGTTTAGTGGTGTTTGGCTTGTAGGTAAAGGAAAAAAGAAAAAAAAAATAGAATAAGACCACCTCTGACATGAATACTGACCTCCAACTGCTATTTTATGTAAATAGTTTTTTGTTATTTCCACATTTTTACCTTTAATAGGAATTAAATAGCATTATATCTTCTTAGCCTGTATACATTTGTGTGGATGCTCAAAAAATATGTGTGGAAATACTTTTATCTTGCTTACAATTTTCGCTAGTATCAAGCTCAAGACTCTCTTAACTTCTGGATCCTGGGTGGAATTCCAAGAGACATTCCAGTGGGTAATAGAGTAGAAGATGTAAAATTGCCAGTAAGGGGGAAAGAAGAATTTTCTCTCTCTATCAGTCACAGGAGAGGGTGGGAAAAGCAGTGCAGGAGTGCTGCCTAATGCGTTCTCCTAGGGCAATGCCTTTTAGACACTCCTAAACACACTGAGTCATAATCAGGCCTGCTTTCCTGCTCCCCTTCTTTCAAAAAGAATTGTATTCCTAAATATCTAACAACAAAACACTGAAGAAGTTCCATTTTTATCTCCAAGACAAACTCAAATTTCCCTTTGCTTGTGAAATAACTCAGAATCAGGAGCCTGAAAATGTTACCACATAGTTTGTAAAGGCTAGTGGTATTTAGTTATTGATACAAAAGCCTCGGTGAGGGACTGCATTTGTAGGGGGTTGCTAATGGAATACAGAGCCTTTCGCCTTTGGGTCACTGGATCAAATTTGTCTCTTGTGGATAGTGACCAAAGTTCGCTACAATTTAAGTTTTCAGTACCCTATATAAATTAAATATGTAGAAATTAGAGATGGAAAAGACCTGTTATAGCTTGCAGCCTATCCCCCTACCAGTACAGAACCATTCTCTCTAGTGTATTTCCCAATTACATATTTTCCAGTTCCTAGTAGGTCCTGTCCACCCGGCAGAGCAAAGCAGCTGGTATTAATTGATAGCAGAGTTTAACTGGGTCCTGGTGAACTCCCCACGCTGGCACCGGAGCTGTAGGAGAGATTCGGCAGACACCTCTCTCCTGCCTGCCTCCGCAGGGGGCACCGAGCAGGCAGCAGCCCGGGGAGCGTCCATATCCCCCCACTGCTGCCTGGGATGGGGGAGCAAGCAAAAGTCCCAGCTCCTTCCCACCCTGTGCAAAATACCTTATAATACAGGGGGATTACTGAATCTCATTTCCACTGCCTCACTTATCCCCCTTTAAAGTCCTACCAATGGCCCTTCCATAACCAAACAGCTGCAGGTCATAGTTCTAAATAGTAGGTCTGATGGATTAGTTCGGGTAGCTAAAGGGAAGGCCAGATATTAGTTCAGACATTGATATGGACTAAAATTTTCCCAAAGTTTGGAAGAGATTTGGAAGCTTGCTTGGGGCTTCTTTTTTATATAAATGAAAAGGTTTGAACCCTATTACCTTTTACAACTTCCATTTGCAAGTAATTAACTATGTTGCAGAATGCCCATTATTAAGCGCTAGGAACTGCGTACTGACAATATTAAGGTTAGTCTTGTAAGGTATTTAATGACTACTGCTGGCTATAGCACTGTAGATACATGTGGGCTTTGCAGGCTTAAAAAAAAAAAAAAAAACAACTAAAAACCACACCACCAAAACCCAAACCAGTAACAGTGGCCCATTCTAAAGTAATACAAGCATGTAATAATTGAAACAATTCTCATTCTTTAGAAAGGAGTCCGAGCGGGGCTACTTTAACTTACCCACCTTTGAGTGCCTCAAGGTGCAAGTTACAATACTGGGACAGTGTAGAGCATAAGTGGGATTTCCTCAGCACTTCTAATTTTGGCCATATGTGCCTGTCCCACAGACTTTATAATCCAACGCTTCCTGCTAAAAATGCTAGAAGTACAAATAAGGCCTTCAAAATATCAGAGTGTTTTTAGAAAGAAAACCGAACTTTGTTGCTGTTGCTCCCTCAGGGCACCAAAATCTGAAATGGCAGCGAGGGTGCTGTGTCGGAGCTGCCCCACACACCCCGACTCACTGCTGGCAGGTGCTGCTGGAGGAGCAGAGCTTGCTGCTGCGCGGCCACAGCTCAGGACTCCCACGTACCCCATAAAATTCAAGTTTCTCCATTTGCAGTGCAGCTAACGACCACTGTGTTACCAGAGTTAACTTGTTTCTGATATTCACAGTGCCAAAGTTTCAGCTGTTGAAAAATTCAAGCGATCATAAAGGAAGATCCTTTGGGCTTCAGAAATATTACAATCAGGTGGCTTAAAAAATGAAGGAAAGAATTTAAAACAAAAGAACACCAAACAGGAACACAAGTAGTACAAAAATTTGCAGTGAATCTGCAAAGGGGACACTCCACACTTTTTCCAAGGTAAAAAAAGCCACAACCCTGTGTTGTGAAATGTCTTTTTAAACACAGATTTAGAGAATGAAATTAAGGGTTATAAACTAGTAGCCAACAAAAGCAAGAAAGGCTGGAATGTTGGTAACCGATTGCAAGCACAGGATCCAAGCAAAACATCTTGAATTGCTAGTACTGTAATAAATTACAGTTTTCACTTTTGTATTCTGCAAGTGAAAACAGCACTAAGTCAAGCTTGAGAGAGGGAGAGTAAAGGATGACCTTTTTAATTCACCCACACCCATTACAAGTAGAGGAACTGCAACATGGAGCAGTGAAAAATGAAAATACAATGCCCATCATTGTGTGAAGGGACAGATCCTGCTCCCATAAAATGGGGTTCCTGTGTCGCTGAAGAGTTAATTGTCAGGTAGCAACAGATGAAAGCCAAACCAGACTCTGGGATGGTCTGCTATGGTGACTGTTATCTCATTTTCTTCCATGGATTAATTTTCCCCTCTTTAGCTTTAATTAGATAAAAGTCTAGGGGTGGGAGGTGGCCCTGGAGTGCTCAAAGGGCAAGAAGTGGTCAAGAGCTGGTTTCTCTCAAACTTTGATTAGCCTATTTGATAAGTGATACTAAGCACCCCAATTGGTTAATGAATGAGGGGTTCCCATGAGGTAAGTGGCTGGGAAATTTAGCCTCCCCCACAAGGACAGCGAATATGTAAACTTCTGTCCTTCAGTTAGGTGTCTACTGTGGTTAGGAGTAAGGGTGATTTATATCCTATCTGGGTCCTGGAGTGTATCTACATTGATTGACTCCCTTGATCTTGACATCAGTCACTTGGGCTTTCAGAGAAGGGGGGAACATAGGAGATAATGAAAGCTACATTAAAGAAGACCTTAACATTTATGTAAACGTTATTCTATCTTCAAAGGCAGAACTGTCTTTCAACAGAATAGAGATTTATTTCCTACTTGAAAATATTAGAAAGAAAAAGTTGCAATATATTAAATATCAAACCTCTAGCTTTGGTGCTGGTCTCAGCCTTTGGGTTCTGTCTATTATTTCTCGACTAAATCGCATTACAGGTAAAAGTTTTACTGCATACTGCTTGCAAACACTGACACAGACACACTGGTGTCTTGTGCAAAGAGACATCATCCTCTCCCAGTGGAAAGAAGAGGGAAGAAGAGAAAGACAAAATGAAGACTTTGCAGAGTAGAAGCAGAAATGTAGAGAAAACTTTTGGAAAGCTCATACATTACTATGTGTTAAACATGGGGCTTTTATACATGTAAATCCATGGCAGTTGAAACCAGATCATTTAAATAAAGCTAAAATGCACCTCTTGGATTCTACCCTAGTGAATATCACCTCCATAATAAGATTTCCCCGGCTGGCTGCCAGGCTCTCCTTGGCCCAGAGCACAGGGGGCAGATTTGGGGCATGCTGGGGCTAGGAGGGAGCCGGCAGTACCCTCAATCTGCTCAGCGGGTGACCTACCAAGCCAGCTGCAGCACGAACATCAATTAAAGCAGCATTTTCAACAATGCTGAGCAGAAAGGTAATCTGTACAACTGAGAAGCCAGGCTACGTTATCACCCATGGAAGGCTGAAAAAGCACACAGACTCTCCTGGGTAAACATCTCCAATTCTGCTACAGAACACCCCAATTCTGCTACAGAACACCCCAATTCTGCTACAGAACACCCCAATTCTGCTACAGAACACCCCAATTCTGCTACAGAACACCCCCCTCAGACAGACATTTACAAAATCAGGAGGGCAGCAGGCAAAGCGGATGAAGAATTGTTATTCACCAAATCCTGCAGTATTAGATTTGGGAGCTTTTGCTGAAATTACAAGGACATCAGTTTAAAACAGGCAAGAGGTTTTTTTCTTGGCACCATGAGTAGTGAAATTCTGGAATTTGTTGCCGCAGGAGATTGTGGAACCAGCAGTTTAAAGCAGGGTTAGACAAATTCATGGACAACTGGGTCATAAGCAGATATTAAAGGAAAAAGGGATGTAATCTCCAACATCTATAATGCAAAAATTCTGGATGCTGGGAGAGTACGAAGGGGATGAATTGCAGAGAGTAGCCATGCTCACGTGCTCTCACTAAATAGCATCTCCTATTGTCTGAGAGAGTATTGGGCACGATAGACTGCCCTGATGCAGCAAGGCATTTCTTATTTTATCTTCTAAAATCCGATTTGGTTTTATCTAGTCCTTCAGTCATAGCCAAACTTAGTCTTCTATTAAATTTATGTATTTTTTTCTGACTAACTTCAGGGTAAAGCACATTTCTGCTTCCTTTCTCTTAAGCCACAAGTTATTCTCCTCAAGACAAGTAGTCAACAGCACAAGCCTTTTTCCTTTTTAGCTATGGGTCCCAAAAAGCTTCAATTCTGTCTTCACAACATGCAAAATGCAGTAGTTGTATTCTTGAGTAAAAGACTTAACTGTTGTTAAAGACAGCCTAAAAGTACAATAAAGTGGTAACTTACAAATTATGAGGCTGAAAATCTATAGCCCAGAATCATCAATTAAATATGTCAAGAATTAGGACAAGTATGTAAGTCCGAGTAATTAAGGTACAAAAAAAAAACCTGTGGGAAGTCTTTGTATTAACTAGTATGTTTTTAGGCAGAGGACATGCAAATAAAGTCTTAGTTGCTAAGTTCTATATGGCATGTTTGGTAACTTGCAGACATAACTTTTGTACTGCTAAATGGAATCTGATCCTCTGTCTGGGAGGACTGGTCATTAATACATAACCTGCAGAGCTGGAATATTCTTGTGGTAATGAATAATTTCTTTGCAGTGAAAATGTTAGCACAAAAAATACATAGCAAGGAGAGAAGGAAGAGGAAGTTTTCTTCCTCTTCACCTCATGCTAAAAATCTTTCTTATCCAGAACATAAAAATGTAGAATTTCACAATTTGAGTGAAAAACTATTTTATCAGCAATATGAGGTCACTGAACTGTAACTATGCTAATCAAGAGAAGCACCAAAGTATGGTCTTCACAATCTTATATACCTTGTATTCTAGTAAGATAAAAGGAAATAGAAGGGATGGCATTTTGCCTAGGTCCAAACTGAAGTGACATTAATACACCTGGTCAGAGCAAGGTAGTAGGAAGTACAAATCGTTTCTTGGCCAGTATCTCTGGACAGATAACATTTACAGAGTGATATCTGTAACATTATGCTAGTTCTGCTATATTCCTTGACCCCTTTTTTTCTGCAGTACTTAAAGCAAACCAACCTATAAGTGCTAACCTCCAACATAAAACCTCCTTTCAAGAAAAAAAAAAAAAAGAGATCTAAGAATGAAAGCACAGTCAAGATGGCATGAAAAAACCCTTCTGCAAGGAGCTGTTGTTGAGGTGCCTCCCCTGTGTTGAAGGGGTTGAGCTGTACTTGACTTTGAGGTTTCAGCTCTCCCACTTCCTCACTCTTAAATAAACAGCAATTTCTGGTAAATCAAAGAAAACCACACCTGACCTTACATTTATACCTGCGATTTCCTCAGGTCCTCAGTGTTATTCTGAGAGAATAGAGAACCCATGAGCAGAATTCCCCAATGGATTTATTGGCTGCTTCTTACAGAAATCAACAAGTGTCATTCCTGCACTGGAGCTGCTGAGCTGTGAGATAACATCTGCGCAGATATTATCAGCCTCTAGATCAGATTTTGAACTCCTCACTTAGTGACCAAAAATCCAGACCCATAGAGCTATCCCTAAATTACAGTCCCAAAGACTCTTAATTGCTCACTACAGGGCAGGCAAATCCCTGTCACCAGCCATCAGAGCATCCACTGGGCAAACAGCCCAGCTAAGCAAATATTTTGGCCCAACATACGCACAAGCACACAGCATTAGATGGGAATCACACATGTGCATAAAATCTGCTCTAAATGAAAATGATGTCTACAGAAAACTGCATTCATGCTTTGTCAGGGTGTAGCATATACTCAAGGTGATAAATCATCTCTTTCTCCACCCTCCCTCCCCCAGCTGCACAGTGACTAAATACCTCTATCGACCAAGTCTTTTAAGTCAAATCAACTTTTTTAAAATTCCTCTTTCTTAACGCTCTAACATGCATGGGTTCACAAAATTAAATTACAATATTTTTATCTGTTTGGGATCAGAACTGTTTCCTCCTCCTTGTGTTTACTTTCCTTCAGTAGCTGACATCAAAATGTTTTCTGGAATGCTGGGACTAAATAAGTTATGCTTAACTCAATATCTAATACAAATAGCCCTGGGGAAGCTCCAGCAACACAATCATAAAAGCTACAGTTTCTTTTAATAGCTTGCCACACTTTGCTGATATAGTATTTCTCTAATCACCAATCTTTACGTGCCTTCCTGACCTTGGAGCTCTCTGTCCAAATGACTTTGTGGTATCAAAGGCTTGTGTCATTGGAAGAGTGAATGGCTTTCATTTTTCTCCCTGAAACTTCCGGTTCCTGGCATCTGCAAAGAATTATTCCAAGCAGTGTTTTGCTGCCTTGCGGCCACTGCCCTGTAGTGGCCTGACTGATGGAAGTGACTTTTCCCAAAAAGGTTATTGTGGTCAGCAGTGGGTGGGTGCTGCACTTGGTGCACAACCAGCCCTGCTTTCTCAGCTGATTTTGTCCGACCATTGGGCTACCACAACCATATGCTACAGCAATTAATTACTGTGGGTTTTTGGAAGGCATTGAATAAACAGGGTATATACTGTTTTATAGTAGAATAGAGCAGTAAACAAAACCCCTCCAAAATAAACCACAGATTTCAAAAGCCTTCATATTACAACAAAGGTGAAGTTCTAAGTTTAAAAGCTTTTAAAGAAGTAATCATTGCAGGGGGACCTAGAGGATCAGAGTTCACTCAACAGAACCTCATACTGTATGAATGTCCAAAAATCACAGTTGTGATGCTCTGACCTTTTCCCAGTGATAAGAAAGTCAGTGCCTGGGTCCAGAGTCTCAATTATTTCCTACTTGTCTCTATTAAAGCCGGATTCTTGTTCTATCCAGCCTGTTCCCATCTAATTACTCTTCTCTCACTTTTTGTCCTTTTGCTCTAGTTTCTTATATTTGCCCTTTTTTTTTTTTTAAATACAAAAATGTAAATGGACCTATATGGGTAATTACTATCCTGAAACAAACTAAGTGAAACTCATAGCTTTTTTATTTTTGGGGGGTGGGTGGGGAGATAAGAAAGAGGCTTTTTAAGATAGTTTTTCATTATTTTAAGTGTATTACTGCCTTAGCACCACAACTGCAGTCAAGCACCTTTAGTGTTGAGCACTGAACCGTCACGTTGCAAAGGACAAACTGCTTGAAGTCTCCATAGTCAGGATAGATAAAGCCAAGATGAGATAAGGTGACACAAAGGCTCAGAGAGGTTAGAAGACTGGTGTAAGCTCATACAGCTGATTGGTTACAGATAAAATTTGAAAATCCTGCTTTTTCTTCTAAGAGACAAGATTAAGACAGCATTCCTCAGAGACGGATTATGTATTTCAATTACTTAAATTAAATTTTAATTCAAAGAATGAAAACAAAACATCTTCAGAGATCCAAATCCTCCCAAAGCAACCTAAGTTGACCCAAACCTCTCTCGGGGCTTTCAGCCCCTGGTGCAGCTCTTTTGGCAGCATGGCCCTGTAACCCTTTCTTAAATGAAAAGGAGAGGCTCTTCCACCCACTCTTTCCCCTGGGGAGGACAGCTACCAGGGACACAATTTCACAGCCAGAGGGGGCCAGCCATGACCCCCTGCTCAGGGCTTCTCACTCTCTCCTTTCTCATTAAAACACAAAGATTAGGCAAGACAACTCACACCTTGGGTTTAGGCACCAAGTACGTGCACTGGTCACTCCAAGCTTCCTCCATGGGAATGCATTGCCTACAAAAACACCCACAGCCTGTATTCCACCTCCTGGCTGGGGTTATGTAGGCACAAATAGATGCCTGTGATGTGAATGCCTAATAACAGCAGATGAATTTACCAACTAGCTTTTGTCCCAGACGTTCCCCAGGTCTTTTTGGTCAAGATTCAATGGGCCTAAAATGTCAATGCATTCAGATGGCAGCTACTCATAAACAAGCACAGTGTTTTTCTTCCTGCCATGTGAAGTCGGAGTGTGTTATTTCCACTGTAACAAGGTGAATTTTGCATGAGTAGCAAAACTTTGTTTTCAAAAGCGTTTGGCCTTATTAACTTGGGTAACTTCATTAACATTTTTGTACTAAAATAATACGTTGAATCTCCAGGTATTACAGATATTAGCCCAGAAATACACCCAGCTCTGAAAGGGCTGTTGACTGTCACACACACAAATATGCTACAGATTAGATGAGGTAGCAGATGCTTCCATCTGAAGTTATACTGAACCCAAATTTTCAAAGCATTATCTGGACTTTTGTATCAGGATCAATTTCTGGATGTACCTAAAATCAGGCAAATTCTCCATCTGATTAACAAGTAAATTTTATATAAACTAGAAGCCTGGCAACTTCATGATCCCTCTGCCCAAAAAGAATAAAACCCTGGAACTGCTTTAGGATGTAATGTATAGGATGTACTGTATTACAACATTGGAGACTATTGCTGCATGGCAGCAAAAATCATCAGGGATTAAATCCAGGTTTAAACACAAAAAAAAAAAAGGAAAAAGAGAGGTTGGCATAGCTTAGATCAATGCCTCACAATGCACTTGAGGAAAACAGAAAAACAAACCTGTCTCTTATTTCCAACTGTATAGTAAAAGGCTTCTAAATTCTCTATAGACTGACTAAAAATAAGCAAAAAAGGCCAGGTAGCAGCAGTCAGATTCTTCTGAATTAAATTATATCCATGTGTATAGCACATGTCAATGTCCAAAGAGCCGCTTGGATGTGCGAATCTGAACTTTTATGACAAAAAAAACAGGGACATGTCTAAAATTGTCGGTAAAAGTCAGAAGCCCACCAAAATCTCACATATTTTTCCCCTTTTTGAATGGCACTATTAAGTGTTTAATTTCTCTAATTAGGTTTGTCTACTGAGGCTAGTCAGAGGAGGATTTGGAAAAGGAGCGAGAAAAGGAGCCAAGAAGCTCATTGCCTGCAGTTGGGCCTCTGGATAGCGTTGGCTCTCTGGTCATGCTCAGGCTAAATCTGCCATGTTTCAGCATATCTATTGGTATTGCAATCAGATCGGGTTTAACCCCCGTTGCTCATGGGAAGAAACCTTCAAAGGAGTCCTGTCTTGTAGAGTTCCGACAGGCACGCACTTTGCTGGGGTAGCAGGACCCAATGCTTTGAACCCAGCCCCAAAGCTTTCAGCCCACCTTTGCACCTCTGCCAAGGTTCTGAGATACATTTGACAACACCCATTCTTTTTCAAAAGATCCCCTGTGGCCAGCAGGGTTTGCAGGCCACCACCAATAGTGGTAGCATGGATGCAGGGTGCCAGCTATCGGAAATGCCTCGGCACTTCCTGGCTTGGACTGCTGTCAGCACAGCTCTTGGGATTCACAGTGGCCCTGAGGGTTGGCTGTGGCACCATGTGTACACTACATACCATGTTATGGGGCCACCTTTCCTCCTGGTTTCTCCAAATAGGTTTAATCCCTCCAGAGGCTGGAAAGAAAACGCACTGGATATTCCCAACAAGCCTGAGGACAACAGTGACCCCAAAGATGCAACAGCTGAGAAGTTTCTGGGCCACCTTCACCACAATGTCTGTGTGGGTCACAGGGATGATCAGCCTTCCTCTCTTCACCCAGTCGCTCCAGAACCTTTCGCATCCACCTTAAAGCTACAGAGTTGGGGTGCTTTAATTTGTCTGTGAGGTGCCTAAAAGCTGTGGCATTTTATAGTGCCCATTGTTCTGACTTTTCTCCTACCCTTTTCCAAATCCAGCACAAACAAACCAAAACAACTTCTGACTGTACCTCTACTACTGTCTGTTGTAGTAAGAAACACTGAAATTCACAGTGCTGCATTATTTCCCAGTTTAAACAGAAGTGGAGAATATTATTGATGTAATGCAATTATTATGGATGCAATGGTTAAAGGAAGGACTTAGAAATCAGAATTTCTAATCCCTGTTCATTTTGGATTCATAGTTTTTACACCTCGGTTTCTCCACACAAAAATACTCTCTATGTAGCATATGAATTACAGATTATTTTCATGATAGCCTTTAACAGGATAGCATCATGCAAGAGATATATATGCATTGTATACATAAAAGTTATTAGAGAGGAAGAAGGAAGACATTCCTAGCAAGACAAAAAAAAAAAGAAAGCAGTAAGTGCAATAGTGTATGTAATTGCACATAAATATTAAAAAAAAACCACCACCAAACCATCCTGTGTAACACTACATTATATATCTATCTGAAGACAAAAAATTCCAAGCACTAAAAGATTTCATTTGTCACAGGCCCCAAATCTAGAGCATTTGGGGACAGCTATAATGTTATCTTGAGTAAACACAGGGCCAGCATAATTAGGAATAAAGAGGTAAGAAGCAAGGGGAATTGCCTGCATAACTTCACTTCGTAAAATCCTCCCATGGAAGGTGGCAGGTAGGAAATCTGCATAATAACAAACTTGTCACAAGACAAGACCAATGAAATACAACAAATAGAATTAACATTTTGCTTTGACTGGTTCTCAGAATTCCCCCTCTCCCTCCTCCCAGGTTTCACTAGATGTAGTTAAAATTGTGGCTGTTGATTTGGTGCAATATTTTCCAGTATATATTTTTTCCAAGTGTTGTGTGGGTGCAAGAAGACTGTCTCTCTTCTTTGTGGGCATTACTTTAAGAAGCAGCAGTTGAAGTGCCAAAATCTCCTCTCGGATATCCCAGTGAAAACCCAGAATAAATTTCTTGGTTCCCCTCTAGTCTATCTAGACTTAGATTTGTGTAAATAATCCAGTCTGGCCCCAAAACAGAGCTACAATGTGTTATAAATTATAACTTATTATTGGAGATTACCTTCTCCACCGACTGTCAGGTCTTTTCTTTTGAGAATTGCTAGAAGCCCTCTGCTCTTTGACTGCACCCACACAGCTCTTGGGACACTGGATTTATGCTTCCCAGCTGGCTCATCTGCCTCTTCCTGAGACAATCTCCAGCATGCAGATGCCCTCCCAGTGTGCCATCAGGCTACACTCAGGGGGGTGCTTTAAGGGACTGCACCAGCAATGGAGCTGATCTTCAGGGCTGCCTTTCCCAATATACAAATTGAGACACGACTACCTCAGCTGGCCTTTAAAACAAAGAGATAGTGATTCCGAGTACTACACAGCCATCCACTGAAAAAATAGCCATTTCCTAAAGTAGAAAGTTATTTTTGTCCTATATTTAGGCACTTCTGAAAACTTTAATATACCCGAGATTGTTGTGTTTTCTCTTGTGTCAGGAAGGTCATCGATCATAGTAAGGAGTAACAGAGCTCAGATGAGGAATATAGACTAGGGTTTGGTCTCTAATTCTGTGTCCTTTGGTCTTTTAAGCATTCAGACTTCTTTTCCTGTAAATTACTCTTTTCGGTAGAGAAAAATATTATGTTGGCTAATGCAGTGATAAGATCTTTATGTAGAGTGATCAAATTGATGAACTACCTTCCAGAAGTGCTATACTGGGACAATCGTTCTTATTGCCCCCACTTCTCCCCAGCTAGCATTCTTTTTACTTTTTCTTATTGTTTCCATTTCTTGTAGTTGTTGTAGTATCTTATGATATTTAAGGATTCTGAAGATGTGAATACATGGAAGACTCGGCTTTTGTTGGAAAAAGAATAAAGGCAAGAGAGGACTGGAAGATGGTTGAACATACAAGCAAAATAGCTTTGAAATTTTAAAAACAGAAAGAAAATGGAGAGCATTACCATAAAGAAGAGAGATGGTGAGAAGGGAAGAGGTTGGAGCTTATGATACTCAGTTGTTTGGATTTTGTAATACTCTTCCCTCTCTCTTCTCCCTTTTAGTCCCACCCAGTCTCCCACATCCCTCCTCATGATAGTGGTCTAGCCCTTTTACTTTTTTTAAGGGGGGACATATGAAGTACTTTGCGATGAAGCAAGTTCAAATAAACTCATTCATCCTTCCCATGAAATATAACAAGTATTATGGTCTCTTCCGAACTGTACTTTGCATTTTGAGGGCCAAGATCTGCTCAAGGAATGAGAAATTGGAGAATTTATTTTGCAGTCTGCATTATAGAATTAGTGCTATGCTAGCACATACTATTTTCCATGTTTCTTTTTAACCCTCTGTTCATTCCTAGATCAGCAAACATAAGGGTTTTCCTCCCCATTTTCAATTTGCCCATTCTGGCAGTTCTCCCACTTATTAAAAAGCAGCAAACCTTACGCAGAGAAGCATATAGTAGGAAAGTCCCTGGTTTCAAGAAATATTTAAAAGTAATCTTTAGGTGTTCAGTTCATTTTTTATCAAATTACACATAATTTGATACAAATAAAATTATCTTATTCCAAATAAAACAAAGACATACAACAAGCTGTACTTGTTTGTTGCAGAAATATATTTATTCTATAAACATATAGAGCATTCTGCAAACATACAGAATGCTTTATAGGTATATGGAACAGATCTGTAAAGATTTATTTTGTGATAGTTTCTCTTTTTTTTTTTTTCCATCCACAGCATCCTTCCTATATTCAAATCCTATATTTGCTAGGCTCTCAAACTATATCACCATTTCACTACATATCACTATTTCCCTGTGTGCCAAAATCAATGTCAAGAGCTGAGCACCAGAGAAAAACATTTTTAAAATACTTTGTGATATTTGCAAATGTGTGTGTATACATATGTATATTTTCAAGAAACTGTGTAACTCTTACTACAAATATGTTGGAGAAAGGAAGTCTGTTGACATTTTAACCACTGAAGTAACATGTGAGATTTTGTAATATATCCATCTGAAATCTTCAGAGGGGCAGAAGTCCTCCAGCAAAGGACTGGAGCCTGGTATCCATCAGGTTACAACTCTGCTGTCACACAGGTGACAGCAGAAAGGGATAGTTTTTACAGAAGAGCTCTGGTGCAGGCAATGGCAGTATACACACCTGCTGGAGTTTGTGCATTAGGTAGTGATCTATAGAGAGAGAACAGAGCTGGTGAAATACCTTGGTAATGGCTCTTATATTTGCTGACCATATGGTCCATCGATGCTCCCTGTTCTGACTTGATGTACTTCCATACAAGAAAGAAGGCATCTGCAGAGGGCTTCTATACACCCTCACGATTTTATGCTTAGACATTGATGTGTTAGTGTGCTTGGACTCTATATTGAAAAGCAAGGTGTTCCAAGGTTTGCTCTCTATATGTCAGTCCCAAGTAATTTCCATTAATTCTACAATAAATCTTGAACTCGGCCGAGTTGCCTATAAAGCCAAAGTAGAATCCATTGAAGTACACAGAAAACATAGATCTTCAGCAGGGCTGCTGCTGAACTTAGCCTGGAGACTATTATTTTTCTGCATGAAGGCCAAACTAATGATTCTTCACTTAAACAGAAACCATACAAGTCTGCTAAGAAAAATAGTTCCAATAAGCAGCAGAAAAATGGAATTGGTTGAAGCGATCTGCATACAGTAACACCAAACTGAGTTGCCAATACTGGTGAAGAAGAGTTGGGTGATATTTCCCAGAACAATGAAACAGGTGGGACAGGTGATTTTTCATTAATTAGTTTTGGCCAACTAACAGCTTAACTGAATGACTGCTGGAAGGATGCTAGGATTAGGTGGTTGTAACCATTAAATGCTATTATAAAGCCTATTTATTCTTCACATCAAACTAAAAGCAGCAAATACTTGTTAATACTGAAAGTTAGGGCAAGACATGGATAACTGTGTTTTCCCATTGGTATTAATTTCTGCACTTCTCTATATTGTTTTTTTGGAAAGCAACAGATGACTTCAAGGAAAGTCTTGTGGTATTTCTAGTAAAAGTAATAAAGTCACAAGAATCCTCTAAAAAGAGATTTACAAAAGAAAAAAAAAAGGAAAAGAAACAATGCATAAGGTGTTCAGATGGTCCCTTTCTCCCCTTCATTGTACTCCCAATTATTTATATATTTATACTAAACCTCCGGGAGAGTCAGAAAGTGAGGAAGAGATTCATCTGGGGGTGCAAGCTTTTGAGGACATGCTGCATTTTCTTTGGATGTGTGCTGCGCACACCGCAGAGTCAGCACTTTAGCAGAAGTGACAGAACTCGAGTACCTGCCAATATCAGGAACGGAGAAGGCAGGTCTCACAGGAGCAGGAACTGGGAGTGAAACCACCACCTCAGCTGGACTCCTGAAACTTCTCTCCAGTAGCAAGTGCTCTGTCTTTAGGGCCCTCCTTGCTGTCACTCCCAGAAACCATTTCCCATCACTCCTTTCTTCTTAATCATGCCAGCCTTCAACTTAATGACTGCCTGGCTCATATTTCTTCACCAAGATAGCTGAAAACTTCTCAACCCACATGGCCATCTTTATTCCTCACCTACATTGGACCAGGATGGCTCATGTTTAGATGGTCAGATTTTTGGAAACTCTCCATCCAAGGGAGCTAACATTTACCATCTCTCCCTTTGAAACTGCAGGTCAGCAACCCACCCAGCTCCTCATGCAACAGTAGGGGTAACAGATAGGGTCCTGATCCTGTTGTCATCCCCTACAACCAGAGGCAAGGGGTGTGACCGCAGCCCTGACCCACGCATATTTGGTCACACCACCCAAAGCAGGGAATGCATCCTCTCCTACATGACTTGATGAAGGAGCACGCTCTTGTCACCCCATTAATAGACTTCGCTCTTCCCCTATTCCTTGGCTCACTAGACAAGAATGTTGTCATTTTAATAATGCGTTTTTCCACCCCAAAGGTGCTCCTGCCCTAGAAGGGAAGGCTGGCAGGAGAGGGGCAGAGGCCTCTGCAGCAGCAGCTTTTCTTCTCCAGGAACAGAGGGGAAAAACAAAGCTGGTTGAGGGTGGTGACCATGCTCTGGGCAGTCACTGCAGTAGGGCCACCCCAAGTACTAAGTTGTACCTTAGCAGTAGCTGGAATAAGTCTTTCCACAGTCCTCCAGAAGGCAAGGGGAGAGCAGACGGCACAGGGTTGTTTTGCTGGTGAGCAGTAGGTTGCTGCCCAAGGCAAGTCTGCTCTGCCTAGGACTCTAGGCACTTCTGGGGTATGCATTTCATCCCACTGTTCTGTACCTGCACCTGACTTCCAGCTGATAGGACTTCATTTCTATTTACCCATTTTCTAGTCAACACTGTGTTCCTTGGATTACAGCAAGAGAAAACCAAATTCTATAGACATCCTGATAATATGTGACCCAATATGCCCAGATGCCTCAAGGCTAGGTGCTCTGTTTCTTCCTGTCTGTGCTTTTGCTTACTCTAAACCCATTTCTACCTATTCAATCTGTGTCTGTATCCATACTTGCTATTTATTCACTTTTTATAAAAATGCTGATTCTGAATTTGTGGCTGACTATAAAAAAAAAAATCAGTATCACCATCTAAAATAAAGTGATGACCATGGAAGTTTGTGGCTTTACATGTGGTTTTGTCAAAAATAGTATCAGTAGGGTTTCTCAGTCACGTGTTTTCCCCAAGTGACAGAGCAGTTTAAAAGAAGATCTCTCAACATATTAATTTTCAGGGATATTTCAGACTAATTTCTATTTTAGGTTGTACAGACTGACAGAGATATGCCACTCCTGCAGTTTCACATTTGTTCACACAGGTATTGTCAGACAACCTCATGGCCTATTTTTGTTCAGTTCCTGAGGGCAACTAGTTATGGTTTTGTTTGAGGACAGTAGGCCAAACAGTAGTTCACAAAACTCCTGGGTCAAGAGTGCTACAACTGCTGCTTACCTACAGGTCTTTTTGTTCTAATACTCCTTATTTAAGAATTCATTGCTGTCTGTTTTTTTTTCCCCTCTCACTTCTGAGGATAACCAAGGTCAATCCTATTAATATTTCCCATGAAGTCCATGATTTCTGACGCACTGTTAGCTAGCTACATCTGAATTATATGAGAAGTTTCTGGGTGCCCAGGATTTCTGACTGCATCAGACTTTTGGATGATGCTATCTTGGTTTGGGCCAAGGCTGCCATCGTGGGGACCTTAAAGCAGGACCGAGCTCTGTTTGCTGCAAGCAGAGGTCATTTTGCTGGATGCTGCTACTGGCTGGCCTGGACACCCCTTGGGTGCATTCAGCTACAACTGCACTGGGAAGATAAGAAGACAAGGACGATGGTGGGGAAGACAAATGGCAAGAGCTGAAGTTACTCTGTTCCCATGTTGCTACCAGGGTCTGGAAGAAGCTAAGAAGTAGGACCTCCAATGGGGGCCCTGTGGTGAGAGAAGGCAGCAGAGCAGGTGTCAGAAATACCCATCAGAGGAAGGAACCAGAGGAAATACTTGAAAGGCAGCAGGTCTTCCTGCTGGGCAAGTTTTGTTTTCATCCTCACTTAGGGCAAAACTTCCTGCACCACATACATTTTTTTCCTCTTCAGTAATAATTGGTCCCTTAGGTAATTTTCAGAAAACAATGTGGAAATTATAGGAAAAAAAATTAACTCATGAACAGACTGCCAAAAAAGTGCTTTGAGAGGAAAAGTTTTGTAAGGGTTAGTAGTACTGAAGGTCTTTGTGGGAGGGAAGAGGAGGGAAGGATGGGCAATACATGAATGGTTTTTAACAGTTAATAGATATCAGCACACATTTCATACTTCGGCAGAATGCCGTAGAAGCACAACGACAGAGGGCTGTAAGCATGCTTACAGATATATAAGAGACTATCAGCAGTAATATCACTATTAGGAATAGCAAATTTTGCATTTCTCAAGAGAAAAAAAAGTTTTCTACCACAATTAAAAAAGCCAAAGCATAAACCCCCAAAGACAGGTGCATATGCTCATACACACTTAGAATTATGGTACAGACATACAAATCATAGGATTTATTCAGCTGTGATTAAACTAAATATAAAATGTATCAAACTAAATTAAAAAGCAGACTGTTGAGACACAAGAGAAGTTTCTGAGTGAACCCCTCATATTTTTTTCCTCTGCAAAACCAAAACAGCTTAAAAGGAACATTAACTCATAGACGATTCACTTATACTTTATCACCCAACAACCCAGCTGAATATGCTTGTGGGTCACCAGTTCTCAGAAGCAGTAGAAATACAGAAGTAGTTCTCATTAAAATCCTCAGAATATACAAAACATTAAGCACCAAAACATACAAATCATACATCTACATGAAAGGAGTACTCACACCAACCCAAATTAATTCCAGCTCCTCCTAAACAACAAACCTTACAGTAAGACTAGCAGAATAACAAATATTTACCTTCCATGCCTCTAAAAGGGTCATCTTCTCTTTAGATACTGACTCTAAAAATCCTCCTCAAAACAACTACTGAGGGCATGAGCTGGTTCTGGGGAAGACGATGAACGGCCCTCCACTCACTCTGGCAGAGGCCTTAATTGCCTGCCTCTACTAATGAACTAATCTCAGGCACCTGGAACTAGCAGGCTCCATGCCGGGCAGGCAGGGCTCGGGTTACCTAAGAAATGCTCCAAATATATTCACACAAATCACTAACCCTGCAGATGTGCAAATACTGCTTTTGTCATATTGCTGGAGAGATGGACATGTGTTTGCAGTGCTGTAGCACATAAAACCTGAAGATGAATTCATCATGTTGTTTTAATCCCTTCCAGAGGCCAGGTGGGCATTTGGGGAGCCAGATAAGTGTGTTGATTATCCACATTACTCATTGCATTAATCCACTTGTCTGTGTGACACAAAGTATCTCAAATGCTCACAGCACAAATATGTAGGTGGCTGGAAAAAATGTATGTATTTCATGAGTGCCTGTTGTCTGTAAAATGAAACCTAATCAGGAAGTTAGCCTGAAACTTTGACTAAAACCTAAACAATTCCAAACTTTGCTGATGCCTAGAGTTTTAAAAATTATAGTTAAAGGAGCTGGAAATCACCAGAGGATGTAAGCAAGCCTCGGTGTAAGCCTTGTGAGACAGACTACTGCACTTTGCACAAATTTTGAAAGGTTTTCACAGGGAAAGAGTTTTCTGTGACCTCAAAAATTAAAACAGGTGTCATGCAGCTTTCCATCCAACCATCCATAAATTTCTTCTCCTTCCCTGGACTGATTATGCTGATAAACATGTGTCAAATTCTAGGTATGTGTCTGGTTTCATTTGGGGAGGGAAAAATGATATAAACAAAACACATTTTAGCAGGAAAATAGAGGAGAGGAAGAACAGGCTCTCTTCTTGGTCTCTGACAAATTGCTGAAATAGATGGTTGTCTGGCTCGTAGGTAATGTTCACACATTGGTTGATTAGCATTAAAAAAATTTACCTTGATTTGTTCATATGCCTGAAAAATAGTGTTATTTCTATTGCTTACATAGACACAAATACTTAATCTTTTTATAAGCAAAGGTAGGAATAATTTCCCAAATTATTTATATTTTGTAGTGTTCCAGACTTTGCTTTTTTTCTTCTTCAAGACATCATAAAAATACCCCCAAAACCCAAACCACTTAAATTGACTTCTTCAGGTCAGAGACCTGGATAGATTACATTTTAGATATTGTTTGAAAGGCAAATTTACAGCTTCACTGGAAAAGATTGTGCAGGTATTGCACAAGTGAAGTTCAGGTCTGAACATAAAAGAAAGGCAGACAAGGCAGCTTTAAAGGCTCAGAGCTCAGAGTCTACTGGCACTGAGAAAAGTCCAGACACATTTGTGCACAGTATGAATCCCCTCTCACTGATAGCTGAATTTCTAAGATTTCCTTAAGAAGTGTATTTAAATAATACTGTTTAATGCAGACTGCCAGAATACACTGATGCGCACTTACTAGCTTGAAGAGAATTCCAATGGGGAACAAACCCTTTTGTCTTCTGTACTCTAGTAATTATCAGAAAAGTGAACTCAATTAATGAATTATTATTAGTTAGTGTGAACACTGAAAGATAGTATCAAAAATCCCCTTGATCGAAGAACTACACACATACCAGCTATTTAATTAATGCAATGAGTGCAACCTATGAGGTTGAGGAGAGCAGCAGAAATTTCATGTATGGCAGTAAAGCTCAGTGTGAAGAAGGGTTCCTGCAGGTAGGGGTTTGGCTTCTTCCAAACTGCTCACCTAGCTCTCATGCTTTGGAAGAGTAGGCAGGAGATGGTGAATACACTAGAATCAGACAGACAGTGCTGCTGTCACCACTTGACCCTAAGATGCAAAGAGTAATCGTGCCACAGACAGCAAAATAACTCCTGTGCCTCCTTTATTGAGCACTAAGCCAGCATTGAGGAAAGTGAATGCTAAATCCTCACAAAGGAATTTATCTACTTCTGTTCTCCATAGGGAAAATATTCAACACAGTATCATCCATACATCCTCCACTTCTCTCCAATCACACACACTCCCAGCTAAGATTACAAAAGATGTGTACGCCTAGGAGCACAAAAAATATCTCCCCTGAAAATTTATCACAATTAAAATTATTAGTGAAACTAAGTAAAAACAAGGCACTTAGGCATTTCAGGAAAGAATTCCTGAATGTTAGGTTATGTTCTGTTCATAAGGAAAGGGGATACATAGATCTCTTCAGATACCTCAAGATATTTCCTGGAATATGTAACACCACCCTGTGATCACACATTAAAAAAGCAATAGGAAAAGTTGGGGACTGTATTTAAAGAAAGGGAAATGGTTCAATGACCCCAAACCAAGATAATTCTTGTAAAATCTCTTTTTGCTTGCTCATATTTTCTTTCTTTATTTAGTCACTTATGACAAGGTCCCAGGTGATTTACCCTTCCCATGACCTTATGTATTTTCACTGAAGTGGTGACCCTAGATATTAATGTGGGTTTTCAGGCTGCATTCTAGAGTATTTGTTCTCATTTCAGCTGTTATTGATGAGCACTCATTTTTGTAAAGGACTCTTCTTTACATGCAGGGCAGACATTGTCACTTCCCATGAGCTGTGGATTCACTTTGCAGCACGCGAGGGGCTGGGGTACTCCCGGGTACTCCCACCTGCCTTCCCACACAGCCTGAACTCAGATTAACCCCTGTGAGCACCCAGCAATCCCTCCTTGGCCAGGCCAGGCCTCTGAGCTGCTGTCTTAAGCAGCAGCATACAGCACCACTAATTGTTACTAGTTTTTGGGGTTTTTTTAAAAAAAAGCCATATATGCACCATACATATACCTGCATATATGTATACCGAGCCCAGGTGAGAATAAACAGAGTCTGCAGTTCTAAGACAGAAGTGTGAATTTCAACTGAATTTATATTGCAAAGTGGTTTTGAAATCTCTCTCTTGCATTCACTTTCTGTTGAGGTTCTAGGACCATACGCACAAAAAAATCAAAACAGAAAGAAAAGGGCTTGCAAAGCAATCCTACTCTCTGGAGTGAGTGAATGCCAAGGTTTCTACTGACTTCAGCAGGGTTTCAGCCTTTGTCATGTCAGCAAAAGTCACCATCTGTTGACAAACAAAGCAGAGGAGGAAATCTTCCTTTCTGCTCTGTCTCAGTCTTTTCACACCTACCTACCTTTCCTGAAGTGTTTGGCATTGCCTACAGCCAGCAGCAGTTATGACAAAAAAAAGATGGTCCCTAAGTGGGATCTCATGTAACAGTTCCTGAATTTCTAAATGATTTGTGAAAACCTATGTGCAAATTGTTCCTGTTTTCCAGGGAGCTCTGGGAACTGAGTCCTCTGTAGAAACTTGACTCACAGTTGCTCAGCCAATTTAGTACTGAGTAGTAAGGATACTGCTTTTCACTTTCAGTGCTGAAGGAAGATTTTATTTTTATTTGTGTAGGGTCATAAAATGCATATTCTAACATCATATTATGTATTCAATATATTAGAAAAACCTGTGTCTTTTATAAGCCTCTGCATGGGAAGCCGTATTTTCCTCTGTCAGGGAGAACTGACAGGTTGCCTGCCATCACCCACTCTCCAGCAAAGTCAGCAGCCCACACTGTCAGTGTGAAAACATCTGTTGAATGGATTTATTGACTAGGTCTTAGGTGTGAGTTGTTGGGGTTTTTTTTTTTCCACACTGTTTATTACAGCCCTGACCTAATGAACTTAATTTGTTGACATGTTTCCCTCAGTGTCTTACTTGATGCCGTCTCACATTTCTTTCTACTGTGCTGTTTTCTTGGAAATAGGAGTTCCTGGCCCATCAGCGTGTCCACCAATTGCAAATCTACCAGGCTCAGATGGCTACAGTTGGCATGGCGGGATTAGATAAACATCAGCCAGTGTCCAGGACCCCATCTTCCCCGGCTGATTCCACGTTGCCTCACCCAGACGTGGACCAGCCCAGCCAGCATGTCTACACAACTGGTAGGATTCCCTAAAGACTGCTTTTAATAGGCAAGGCAAATGCGTTTGTTCATGTAGGATCAACAGATTTAAATGCCTCAAATACCTCCTGCAGCAATGCATTCAGTTTTAGCCTTACTGTTCCTTGGTTTTATGATGCAGTACTGGCATCAAGTCAACTAGTGCAGCTGATAAATCACAGGGTTAATATTCACACAGTTATAAATTATTATCATTGACTGGCTCTGGCAATATAGCAACAGGTGCATTTTTGGTGCCTTTAGGTCATTTATAGCTTTTTCTTTCATTTCACTATCCTCTGGTTCTTTTCTCTATGTTCTTGTTGCCTGTTTTGTAAAGATACCACCAGTAAGTTGAAGAAAGACCACCAGTAAGTAGGAAATCTGCAATATAATTCTCAATGTCTTCATTTGACAAGTCAGTCTATGCTACAAGGTTGCTTTCCCTACAGAAAGAGCAAAGCTGTAGCCCTGACTAGAAGGTCCTGTTGGCTACAACTTCGGTGTCTTTCAGCAGTTTTGTTGAGGATACAGAGGAAGGTTTTCTGGTCAGGCCCTGGGCAGTCCAGTCACTCAGGGAGCATCTCCTATTGGTATGGCCTGGGCTGTCCAAAGCAGAGTGATTAGAACCCCCAAAATCTTCAGTGACAGGAAGAAAAATTACCACAGAAACCCCATTTCTTATTATGGGTAATTTAACCTTGCAAGACAGTCCATCTTTTTAAGAGTCTGAATCTCAGTATAATATTATAGCATGGTTAGAAGGGAAGATTCATTACTCTGTGGACAAGAAAGGGGAAATGAATACTTGGAGATACTGTTTATTCAGGTTTCTGCCAGAACTATTAATTCCTTCGCACCAGTTGGTAGAACTTGCCATGCCCTGAAAGCTTACAGCTCTTCAGGCCATGACCATGTATTGATGTAGGATGGAGTCCTTAATGGGCACTGTATGTGACTGTGTGAGACAGCATGCTCTCCCATCTTTCCAATTAGAATGTCAACTTGGAAAGCAAAAATTTATTATTTTAAAGAAAAAAAAACTGCAAAAGAAAGAGAAATGTCCTTAAAACACTGCAAGTAAGTAGGTAAATGGATGCAAGATAACATTCAAAGATGGAAGACATAATTTCTTCTTCTGTAAATACACTGTCAATTTCAAAATTTCACTTGTTGGGTAACAAACATTTGGATTGTACAGAAAGAAACATGCTAATTCACTTTCCATGAGTTTCTGCAAAAAAAGACCAGCTGTGTATAGACAGGATTATTAAACCAGGCCACTGTTTTTCTAGTTGTGGTTCATAGAGTCCCCAAAACATTGTACAGTCAGTCTAAAAGATTCACAGAGCACACTGTGTGTAGGCTTCAATGTCCTGTTCAAAAATCTGCAGTTCCACTGGAAAAGTTGAATGGAGTAACAAATGTTTCAGTCTGATTGCTAAGGTTTACTGACACCTCCCTTTATAAGTCCCCAGAAAGGGGACTAGGGTCAAGGGGGTTAATATGTCTGGGGACTTGTGGCATCAGTGGAACAGAACAAGAAAGAAAATGTGAAAGAGATGGAAGAATAAGAGAAGGAATGAAATCATGTGGGGCAAACACTGAATGGAGATGGTGTCAGGAAATAGGACATACCAGGCATAAAGGGCTCGAGATCTGACACAAGGAAGCCTGATGGGTTCTGCAATGGAATTGCAGACAGTGCATATGCAGAGTCAGCCTGTATTAAGATTGGGCAGACAGTTTAACCTTTCCCCTGTAGTAAAGCATTGCTACATGAGTAACAGCAGTGGAAAGAGAGAAGGAAAGAGGCAAAAAATCCATCCTATTCCAACTAAGATTCTCAATCCTCCACTGAACTCCTTGCTCTAAGTCCAAACCATCTTTTTCTTGAATCCTTGTTTCTTCTTTTGTTGAACCTTTTTTTCCCTCTCCACTGTTCTTTCAAGATAATAATCTCTACTCATTAAAGAAAAACAATCCTCCTATTTCCACTTGCTCTACGAATTTATGCTTCTGCTTCTCCACTTCTGCTCTGTACCTTCACCTCTTTCATGTCCCCTAGATACTGGCTGAAGACATAGCACAGTGCTGTAGCTGCTTCCAAGTTATATCTGTGCTAACAGCCAGGAACCCCTGGCTGATTGAGCAGTTTGCAGGTCCAACAGAGCACACACTTCTGCATTCACAATGAAGCCTTTCCTTTCTGGTTGAAGAAATCCCTTTCCCTGACATGTTTCTAGGCTTATAGACTTATATATATGACCTTTATCACTGCAGTTTCTGAGTACATTGAAAATAGAGCTATTTTCTATATTATATTAACACCTTTGGAGTGACAATGAACAGAGACTTTGCAATATCAACAGTTCTAATACAGTTTCTGTTAATAACTAGATTGATATGTGTATTATTAACATATGGTATGGTATGGTATGGCATGGTATGGTAGGTATGGTATGGTATAGAATGGTTCTATTTGTGCATAGTATTTCCTGGGTCTGGATGGTACCATAGCCATTCACTGGTCAGTGGAAAGAAAGAAACCCAGACTCAATTTTTATCTATTCTTATAAAGCCTTTCCAAAATCCTTTGAGATGCGAGCCCTGAGCAACCTGGTCTGAACACAGTGCTGACCTGCTCTGAGCAGAGGGCTGGACTACAGACCTCTGGACATCCCTGCCAACCTGAGCTATCCCGTGGTTCTATGATTTGCACCCTTAAGAGAGCACAAGATGTAACCAGCCACTGTCCACAGCAGCTGCAACAATACCTTTATTAAAAGCATGGAAGGAAGGAATGGGTGGGTGGAAAGGGAGAAAATTCTAGTACAGCATGACATGAGGTTGAATTCAGAATTTAGAAATTGATGTAAAAACACCTCCTTGCCTTGAATTATTTCTTACTGTGGTTTGGGGTTTTTTTTTCCTATTTAAAGACAATATATTCTTGGAAGAGAAAAAAAGATAGAAGGAAAAGCGTTGTGGCAGAATATTACATGGGGATCAAAATGAGCCTATATTTTTGTGAGTCATGAGAGAAAATGCTCGTAGCCAAATATCAGAAGGGAATCAGAATGGTGATGGTTGTGAGAGCTATGCAATATACATGCAGTATATGCACAAGATAATAAGTTAAAGATGGAAACAAATATAAAGACTACTTGATGTTCATTTAGATGGTTTACAGAATATTTGACATTATTTAGTTCAGATTTTTCTTCTGAATAATTTATTAGATATTCTTCCCTCGGGTTTTCTTATTGGTACTGTTGTTCCCCAGGATATTTCACCTTCTTCAAAGCGTGCTGTTAGACAACATTTTTTAAACTCTGTTTAAAATATTATTAAAAGAAGCTGACCCAAATAAAGTACCTTGGAAAAGAATGAGTATTAGGGAGTCCCCACCAGGAAGACCTTGTTTTTTCTGACTCAGTGCAAATTCAGTTTCTTTTGTCCTGTGTCTTCTATCATTATATGGTTCAGCGGTGCCACCATTCCAGTCTGTCATCAGGGCCACATTCTGACCTCAGTAATATTGGTGTAAATCCAGAATAAATCCACCAGTCTCAGTGGAGCTGCTCAGATTTACACAAGGAATCTGAGAGCAGAATCTGGCTGTAGGCATTTGTTCTGGAGAGAGAGAATAACCATCTTTTATTAATATTTCACAGCAGTCTGCAATTGAAAACAGTTGTCTCCCTCTCTCTCTTTTTTTTGTGGGGGTGGGGAGATTATTGGCTGAATCCTGTTAGGGAAATCCTACAGGCTATTTTTAGCAGTAAGCTCTACTGCTGCATTGTGGTATTGTACCAACCACATGTGCTGTATGACCAGCAGCCACACATCTGAATTACTTGCACATCCTAAATCAATTTAGATGCTTGCAATAAATGAAAACATATATTTCAGTCTTTTCTTAAGTCAATTAATCCTGCTAGAGATAAATTTTGCACTTAGCGGTGTGAATATCTTAGTACTTAAATGTTAAGAGCAGATGCTTCTGCCATGCAATACTGACCTAACTAGATCAAACTGATTTTTGATTCAGACAAAATAATTAATGTACAATAAAATTACATTTTTAGTTATATTTTCTTTGGGGAAAAATACTAATGCACTAAGAAAGGGATGTTTATATCTACGTCAACCAGAGGAGGCATCCTGAATACACAGTTTCAGCATTTCTCTTCAAAACCACTCTTTAGTTGCAACCCTGATATAGGTCATCAAAAAGTGTCATTGTTACATAACGACACTGTGATTCTGTGTAATAATAATATAGTAAAATATATATTATTTATTTCTATTAACTGCAGTTTGGACTATGCAAACCTAAGTCTGTATGGAGCATTGATAATTAGAATAAAATATTCATTGGAAGAGTGGCAAGCGGGAGATACTTTCAACTTTCAGCTAATTTTTTTAAAATTTAACAAGTGTTTCCATTCAAATCCATTGGATATAACTGCCTACTCTGCCTAAGAGCTTCTGAAAGTCCTGATGCATGTACATTTAGCATCTAAACACCTTCTCTGTTGGGCAGGGGGATGGGAGGAAAAGTCTTCTTATCTAATGGTATAATAACCACTGGCAAACTGTACAATCTGGGTATGCAACAGACTGTAGAAGTTAAAACTTTGGGTGCCAAGAAAAGGAAAGCAAGGTATGTGAGCACGCACTTATTTGTGTGCATACTTGTTATTTCAAGTAACTTATAAGACCTGATGATAGAGCAGCAAAGCTTATAAATGGTACAGTGCAAATAACTGCAGAGAAAGGAAATTATTAACTGCTTTGACAATGCCAGCAGAGATTTTAAGCTGCATTAGTTTATTAGCTCCAGATTTTCACTGGTGCTTTTTTTTTTTTTCTTTAAAGGAAAACAAACCAAGAAAGTAAATATAAAAATTTATTGCTAATGAACTATTTTGTTTGTTAGATAATCATTTAGCATAAACTTAGTNAAACTTAGTCATGCTGCACATAGGTATTATGTTTGTGTTCTCCCTATGCTAAACATAATTGTTGTATTATCATTTTGGCTTAAATAGCAAGATCCCAAAGGATCAGTTCTAAAGTGCATGAGCTAAGAAATATGGCAGCATAAATATTTCTAGAGCAGCATAATTTCTGGCTGGCTTCTAACTGAATTATCTCAGAACCTTAACTTTGCATTGCCCACAATGTACACAGACTCTTATTCAGTAGTTTTTAAACACTTCAATAAAGTTCAATATCCATTCAAGAACTTTGCTAAATAAGGGTGGTATTGAGCACGTTGTTGAATCTGGACTTTAATTTTGTATTTTCTTCACTGGCTGACTTTTCAGTAGCAGGCTAACACAATTTTCCCAAAACTGTGTTGGCATCCCCAGTAGTGGTCGCACATAACAAAGACATTTTTAATGCCAAGTTTTGCAGCTTGGAGAAACTGTTAATTTGAGTCCCTTTCAACTGTAAGGGGAATACAAATCCAAATGTTTCCCAACTGAAAATAGTTCACAGGAGTAAGGAAAATATTTTTTGTTCCAGACATTTCTGAGGGAAATGCAAACAACAAATAAATAAATAAAATAATTTTTCAGTGTTTCAGACTTGGTTTGAAAGCCTTGAAAATTGAGTTTAGCTTGAGCCTACTCGCTAAAATGTCTCTTCTTCTCCCAATACACAGCTACAGTGCAATGTGATATTGATGGCTGTTCCGTATAAAGTTGTTCTGTCCTTGAATAAATGAGCGTAGAAAATTCAAAAGGAACCCTGCATTGCAGTCTAACAACAGGATTTGGTCCTAATTGAGTAGTGGGTGGAACTTTTCTTTTTAATGAAAAAGGACTCTGGCTGCCACTGCTGAAACTTTCATCTGATATGCTTTGAGATCTGGAATTAATACAGTATTAGTTAAGCAGTAGAAATACAGAGTGGCATTGCCATTTCAAAATTTATTTTAAAAGATTTTTCGGAATGATTTTCCTTACACCACTATGAATATATAACCTTTTCTTATTATATATAGTTTAATAACCTTAACTGATCTTACCCACTAAAGAAAGAGAAAACAAGTGATTCAGTAATACAACTGAATTTTTTCTATCCATAAAAGCTTTAACGAGACACCACCCTTTTTCCTTTCTTCTTTACAGTTAACTATTTATTAGAATAATTTCTTGAGAATTCATTTTTGCCTTATCAGTATCAGAAGATGTGCCTTGTAAGTCAAAATTCAGAGTCTCCCAGAGGAAAGGGGAATTAAGATCCAGAATTTTCATCTTGTTTTAACTGTCAAATAAAATCCAGTTGTGCTATAGTATGCATGACATGGAACAGTATAACTTGCATTTGTTTCACTTCCTGTCTCTTATTGTGCTGTCTTTCTGCTGAAGGTGTTGTGTATGACAGTCTGATGCTGAAGCACCAGTGTATGTGTGGCAACTATGCTAATCACCCTGAACATGCTGGAAGGATCCAAAGCATCTGGTCAAGGCTGCAAGAAACTGGGTTGCTAAACAAGTGCGAGGTAATAAGAAATAAAGACCAGATACCTGACTTGTTAAAGTAAATGGCAAATTTATTAAATCCTAAATCTGTCTTACTTCTGTAAAAAGAGAGTAATCTGTTTGAGGAATTGTTTGGACTTAACTGACAATATTAAAATAATGCATTTTAGGAAAGCACACTTCCCGATCAGAAAACAAAGAATTTACACAATGAAAATCATTTATCCACATACATCACAATCTAAAATCCAGACATGACTGTTCTTCACCTTGATATAGGATGGTAGACAAGCAAGCATAGTCAAACAGCAAGTGCAGTCCTTTCAATAGCACAGTTCTTAACTTTTTCAAGCAGCTGAAGATTTTACTTCTGTAGTAGCATAGAGCACTGCTTTTTTTTTTTTAATGTAGTTTATATCACTCCATAAGCACATTGCACCTTGTCGTATTTCAGGCTCTAAAAAAAAAACCCTAAATGTCAAAACCTAAGACATTGAAAAGCAATTTTCTAGACAGTATCAGAGCAAATGTGGAACTTTCTTCTGCTTTGATTTCCCTCACAAAATTGCATATTAAAACATCAGGCTTAAATCAAATATGGGCTCTGAGGTTCATAGATGACTTGGGTTACTGAAAAACAGCCTTTTCGTACCATTCACTGCTTCCCATGAGTTGTGCAACACTGCCAACTTCTGCAGAGGCCTGTGGCAACTGAGGGTGCTTACTGCATTGCAGTACAAGTTAATGAAGTTCAACACAAATTCACTTATGTTTTGCAGGACCCCACAATTGCCAGGGATCTTATATTCTGTTTTCTTTAATTACTTTTCTTTATATACTTAGGTTTTTACAAACCCAAAGGAACTGGTACAATAGGTCCCTTTGGTTAGCTATTAGTGACAGTCCACAAAGATTTTCTGCAGGTAGCCTAGCGTACTGGGCAGTGAGATATTGCAAGCACTATAAATGGATTTGCTGTATACAGTCATCTAACTAGATGGCAGCACTCTAACAGGCTAATTCTCTTTTTTAGCCTGGATAATTTTTTCAGTCTTCGAGAAGACTTTCTTTCAGCAAGGCCCTTAAGGCCACATATCACAAGTGGTTTCACTGGTGGGATCACATACTTACGGAGTAAGTTAAACATGCACCCGAGTGCTTTACTAAAATAGGGCCTAGTTACCTTCTTGACTCAGGACCTATATTATAATGAAAAGACAAAAAAGAGAGAAAACAAGTAAAATGCAATGTGCTACGATGTATTGCTTTCTTCAGTAATAAACAGATATTGCTGAACAGTAAATTGTGTGGGTCTGCAAAAGGTGTAAATAGGAAAAGTGGTACAGTTTAGTTTGAGATGCATGTGGTCCAGTAGTTTCCTGGAAGAGTTAAAGTTTCCTCTTACAATCCTGTGATTTCAAAACCTGAAATATAGCCTATTAGGTCTTGCAAAATCCAGTGAGTGGGCAGAGAGGAAATAAGTCACTTCATGTCGAATGGCATTCAGTTAATTTTGACTCCCATTGTGTGCTTTGAAATGAGGCTGGAATGTGAAACGAGCTGTCAAAATGTAAACTCTGATGATAAAACTTTGAGGGACCTCAGAGTGAAGCTGGTGCGTAGTTCTGGTATTTATCTTGATCCTCTTATGTAGCTAAAGACAGGATTATATTTGATGATGCAATCTGTCCTTTGCTTCACTGAATTCTCTAGCACTTGCTCGACATCAAACACATCCTTAAATCTGCTCACTTTTCAAAATAAGGAAGGCTGCGGTGATTCACTTAATTGGTGCTCTGATTCTTTATAGAAGTTATTCAGCTGAATATATGACTCGTGTCACTAAAGGAGTGGTTATTGCATTATTCCAGAAATAATAGGCTGCCATTAAGCTCCATTCTGGAATATACCACACTGAGCACGCAGACTCAAAGCACCACGGGAAACTGCACTGTCTCTTTTACTGACTTCTGAATGCCCCCCTCATGCATATTACTATTTCTTAATATAATTTCGCAATATAACTTTCCGCAGTTTCTGTCAGAAGGAGTGGGGAGGTCTCTGGTCAGGTTTTGCCATGTGCACTGCCTTATGCACCAAGTCTGAAGGGCATTTTAGGAACAGCAACCTGCAACAGCCACTTAGGAAATCCTCTGCAGTAACCGTGAACCTTCTTTTTTTCTCTTTTGCCAAAACAATAGTCCCACAAGAGGGTTGTAGTCCCATTCTTTGTCTGATGAGGAGTTTCAGGATCAAAGCTAGTTCAATGAGAGGTAGCTCAGGTCTTCTTACCTTGCAGTGTGTGTATCCTTAGCCACTGGCTCATGCCAGGGGGACCCTCCCTATTTTCTTAATCTAACAAGAAACCCTTATGAAAATGAACAATCTATACCTATAGGATCTTTGTCATCTATAGCAAAATGTGGTTCCAAAGTCATGTGGTGTGGATTAACCGCTCTCACACAGCTCAGGTCTATGTCCCTGGAGAGATGGCTGGCCAAGTGCACAGAGAACCATCTTCTCTAACTGGGCATGGGATGATGGGAGTCATATATACTGGTCTGACACCATGCTTGCTGCAGTTAATAGATTAATCTGGGTAGATTAACCTAGACTTAATCTATTACCTACGTGTATTGCTCATAATGTCCCCATATAGAGCATTTTAAAAATACAACTTGGTAAAATCATAACAAGTTTTGACTGGAGTAATCAAAGCTGTGTCTTCACTACAAAATAAAATGTGCCTGGGACTGTTCTCCACCACTGCAGCCAACTGGCATGGAAAGGCCCATGTTCATACTACCAGGAATGCTCCCTGGCCCATGCCAGTGACCAAACCATGTCTGGGACTTGTTTGGGAGAGTGCTAGTTGCTGCTCAGCCAAAACGGTGTGAAGGAACACTTCAGCAATTTAATAGTACAGATGATTGCGTTCCTCTGCATGGGAATGTTTCCTGGCGCTGCTTAATTTACTGCTGCAGACACAGCCAAAAGGACTTGCTTCTCCAGACTGTATGTTCTCTTTCTAGCCATAGATATTTCAGCTCTAGAGTTATTCAAACAACAGTTTAGAGGGTTTTTGCTAATTTGTGAAACTAGTTAAAGCTTTTTTTCCTTAATCATATCACTCTTCCAAATAGATAGATTACTTCCCCTCATTGGCTTCCCCAAGACAAAGGAGAAACACATTCAGACCATGTCCAGCCCTGGAGAGCCAGATTTGAGAGACCAGTCCCTGACTGAGTCCAGGGCAAGGGAGTGGAGTAGTTTCCCCCCACAGTAGATTTTTTTTATAGTCCTGGTATATAGGTATTGGAAAAATAAAATTCAGACACAATATTTTTGCATTAGTTTAAAAGTTTCTGTATGTTTACTGAAATACCTATTCTGTGTTTGTTAAAGGCTGACAGATATAGAATAGAGAGTTAGCAAATGCAGCACCAGAACAGGGCAGCTAAAAGATGCAAAGATTGGCATAAAATCATCCATTATCTTTTTTTTCAATTTTCTCTTGGTAAAGAGCAATGCATAGCTACCCTACCTTTGGGACGAAAAAAGGACTGAATTATGTTTTGGTAGTGGTGTCTGCTTTCTACTTGTTCTAGGGAGAGGAAGTATTTACATAACTCCTTTGGGGCCATAATTTATGCACACATGACTGACATTAGGCTACACTGATCAGCACAGCTTTAAAAAAGAAAAGAAGAATGTAGACACGGTCCCACTTTGTGCCCCCACCTCTACTTCCTGTAGGCACTGTGGTC
Organism: Pandion haliaetus; assembly: GCA_013401275.1. Classification (NCBI taxonomy): domain Eukaryota; kingdom Metazoa; phylum Chordata; class Aves; order Accipitriformes; family Pandionidae; genus Pandion; species Pandion haliaetus. The sequence continues at coordinate 104,528 of VYZV01030299.1, forward strand.
TAGCAACATTTTTCTTTTCAGCCTGGAATTTGATCTGAATTTTGGTAGTTTTCTGGATTAGGGAGACATCTTACACCTCCTGCTGTCCACGTCTCATGGACCAAAGGGGAGAGAAGGAAAGAATTTAAAGATTTAAAAACTTCTGAGTCTGCCAGATCACATAGACTGAAATATATGAAAAAATTCCATCCTCTGAACCTCAGTTTACCACTAAAGAAGAGATAACACAGGAAAAGTTAGCCTTAAGAGCGAAAGTCTTTGTAGTGTTGAACATATTCAGGTTAGGCACTGGTGGACCAAAACATATGAAGAGAGTAAATGCAGCTCTATGTGGGTGCATGTGCATCAGATACGCTTGAAATTCCCACATAATGGGGAGGGAGCAAGCGATGTGGGTGTACTGACTGGCAAACAATCCATGCTATCTGCATGTATTTTTAAAAATGAGAGAATTTAACAACTACAAGAAATCCCAGAAAAGTAGGAAAAAACTATGAAGACCTTGTTTACAAACTGGATACCCTAAGGGAATTTCAGAGACAGTATATCCATATAAATAGCTGCAGTAAAGGCAAATGGACACCTTACACTGAGAGACCTGAGTGCGAAATATTCCTTAAGCTATGTCAACAATTTCTGTCAGTTTAGCAGAGAGAAACAGGCAGTGTCACCTTTGTCTTTTTGAATCTCTGACTGTGCAAGAGTTTAGTCTGCTGAAAGTCTAAGCAAAATCTTCAGGTTAATAGAGGTTATCTGTGTGAAACTTTAATGGTCTATTTAAACAGAAGACCAGACCAGACAGTCCTCGTTGACCTCAAATTCTGTGAAAGGTGAAAGCATTTTCCCATTGTGGGGAGAATAACTATCTAGTTCTAGACTGATTTTTTGAAGCACTCAGGTGCAGTATTTTGCTCTCCTGAGATGTATAAATGTCTCTGTTGATGAGGGAACTACATATGTCAGAGGAGAAAGCCAACACACACATTGTCAAGCACATTAGAAAAGGATGACTTGCCTTCTACTAAGGGTGTAGTAGTTGGATGGAGGTAGTATTCAAATCCCCCAGAATGAAACAAATACTGTTCACAAGCTTTCCTATGCTATTTTTCCTTTTTCATTGGCTTTAGGCCAATTTTCTGCTTTCTACTAAATTTTATGCTTTTGATACTACCATGGCCGATGAAAATTAAGAAAGACACTTTAAAATAAAAAAGATGTGGATAAAAGTGTATGTGTAAAGTTATACAAATGCATATGTTATGTTGCCTGATAACTCATGCCAGTGAGAGCCAGAAACTATTGGTTTGCATAACTGAAGTTACATGATTCCAGATTCTGGCAACAGACTTATGACATGTGCTTTTGTAGATCTGCTGAATACTGACATCATTGTGTAAGAAGAACTGTTCTTAGCAATTATTACAGGTTATTTTTAATATCAATTATTTTTTCCTCTGTCTAGAACCTTAAATATTTGAAATTTTAATGTTATTGAAAATGGCTTGACAAGCAGAGATAGTGCAAGGGTGGGATGAAAGGAACAGTAAATGAGGAGGTGGGAATGCAGAAAGAGCACAGATGTGTGCACTGTTTACCCTTCCCTTTCCTCCTGCCATTTGCTATGTAGATGTGCTTGCCAATGGTCAAGGTTAGAGCTGGAGAAGCCATGGGGAAAGAGCAGCTCTGGGCTGTGCCTGCCGTGGCAGCTCAGCTGCTGGCTGCACTCCGAGGCCCTCACTGCTGGGAGCAGCCTGGAGATGAGCGTCCTGTTCGGTGCTACCTGATTTCTGCACCAAACCTGTTCCTGCACAACCTGTTTCTGCCCTAGAGAATCTGGCTGGCAATAGTGGGTAGTAGGTAGCTCATTGGCAAAATGTTTTGGGGAGGCCACTACAAGACCCTACCCTGTTAGTGTGAATCATTTATTTCATAGGATATCACAGAGCTCCCTGTTGTAAGAATAATGACTAGCTGTGGGTCTTTTTATAGTTAAAGGGATATGGCATTTAACAGCAAGTTAAAAAGAGCCAGACAATTAACTCTCTTGAACATCTCTTAAAGAGTTTTTGTATAACTTGTAGAAAACACATGACCAGAGAGTGAGCATTTTACCCAAGGTTCTTTCTTGTGACCTTCAGAAAATACCTCTTTATTTTTCTTATACGTTTGTTTCAGCTGTCTAAAAGCCAGCCTCCCTTCCCAGTTTTGCTGTGGAGAATTGGGTACATAGATTTTAAAGCAGCTTGTTAGAAACATAGACCTTAATGAGAATGGATGAATGAATAAATGTTACCAGTCACCTCACTTGCGAAGAAAAACATTTTATCTGACCCAGAAGAACAGTTACAGAGTTTACTGACTCCATGAAATAACATAATGTGCTGATTTTGATTGTGGAACTGTGTGTTAAAAGGATGTGAGTGCACCGCTGCAAATTCTCATGTGAGACTGGGAGAGGCTTGAAGAAATTAGAGATGAAAAAGGGTTTATTAAGTCATTTAGTTCTTGGATCATTCCCTAAAATGTTTTTTCCACTGCTCTGTCCAGTCGAGTTTGAAACATTGCAAGAAACAGGGCTTCCACCATTTCCCTGAGGGGGAGCTTGTTCCACAGTCATCTAGATCTAACTCTTAGGACATTTTTCCTGATTAGTCAGAAAAAATTGCTACTGCTTAACTCAATATAAACTGTGCATGGTTCTTCTCCTCCCCCACAGGCAACTTCTTTCTTCCTCAGTGCACACTGTCTTTAATATTTGTAATATTGTTTTCCTCTCCTAGTGAAGAGGTTGGTGCTTTCTGATGTGCGTAAGTAGGCGATGGATATAATAACAATTACAACTTAACCTCTAAGAAATGAGAATTGAGTGGCATTTCTGTAGCATGTTAATCAGTCTATTAAAAATAGGATGGTCTATTTAGATAAGTTCTGTTTAGATAACCTGCTTATCTGGAGACCTTGGCAGGCAGACAGATCCACAGTCTAAGTTGTGAGAGGTTTTGCCCCAGGTGTTCATAAGGATCAGATCTGCAAATACAGTCCAAGATATTAAAAATAGGCTGTTTTCTCTCTGTGTTATCCAATACCAACAGTAAAGATGATCTTGGGACCAGAACTTTGTTGACAGTGCTGTTTATTATGCCCAAACCTGAACAAAATCTCCTTCATGTTGCTGTGTCTGCAAAGGCTGTGCAGCATGAGCACAAGGAGAGAAGTAAATATTTTTATGACAAGCTGTAACTCCAAATACATACAAGAAGCAGATCTGCTGAATAAGAAAGTGTTAGTTTTATCTTTTCTTCCTTCTTTCCTATCTTCCTTCCTTCCTAAACTGTTTAAATTTCAATTTATTTATAGAAAGACATCCCAGATTTTTTAATACTGATTTAGGTGGGGAGGGTACAGGCTGGAGAAACAGTTAAAGAGACAAAATCCACTTACTTACAAAAATGTAAGGAAGAAAATGAGTCAGCATGTGTAACAGCAAAAATGATCTGGGGATATTGAACATGCATTAAAAGAATAAAAAGATATAGAACTATTTTATTAAAGCATTTAAAGTTTAATTTTCTTCTTCTCCCTGGCTCTCCTTACTGTGATCATGTTCTTCCTAGCAGCATAAATCACAAGGACTAGTAGTGATGCAAAAAACAATAATCCTCATTCAGAACACATCTGCAGCTTACAGGTGTGAAGAAGTTTTTGCTCTTTAAACTAGAATTTTTCTAGCCAGACTTGTTACTTAAAAAATATTTCAACTTTCAGTTTGTATCTCTTAATATAATGTAGAAATGAGGCAAAATCTTTTCTTTTTCTTGTATGTGAAACCCTGTATGAAATTAACTCTGCTAAGACTTAAGTGAAGCATTTGTGATAAACCACACATGCATTTGTTTTTCATATAGCATTACTTTAATAAACAAATCAGTGTCACATTCCTGCATGACGCAATTTCAACCCATTATTAATCATACTAAATGTTATTTCGGACCTTTTCTTTTTTTTTTTTTTCTCCCTAAATATTGTCAGTGGAATATTGTAGGCCTCTGCTGTTTTCTTTCAGCGAATTCGAGGTCGAAAAGCCAGTCTGGAGGAAATACAGCTGGTTCACTCTGAACATCATTCACTGCTGTATGGCACCAGCCCCCTGAACAGACAGAAGCTGGACCCCAGGAAACTCCTAGGTCTGTACAGGCCTCTATTCTACTGAGAACAGCACATTCCAGCACTGTCATTAGTCATAGCTGGTGTCAGTTTAAAATACTTGGCAAGCAGTGTGACAAAAATTCACTTTTTCCAAATGCATTGCTATGTGGAAGGAGAATGTTACAATGGAAGCCAAATATAGATTAGCAAAATGCACAGGCTGGAAAGCAGCAACAGAAGTTTCTCCTCATCTGCTTCAAAAATCATCAAAGTGTTGACCCTTTACTGTAATTGTTCTCCATTGGAGGTCAATGGCAATTTTGAACACGGTTGGTCTTCTATCTCATTGTGTTCTTTGATTTGAAAACAGGAGCTTAAGATACACTTGCTTGACAGAATTGCTTGTTTGCTGTTCTCATTTGCTTTATTTCAATTATTTCAGCCATGCTAAGTGCAGATACCATGCCTAAGTCTTGCTAATAAGTGAAATTTATTTTAATGCTTTCCCATTATGCAGGATATAATACCTTTCTGAATAACAGGGGGAAAAAAACATATTAAAATGTTAAAGGGACCTATGGATGTACAGAACAGCAGAAAACTGACAGGATTTTCACATCAAATATCTTCATGCACAGCCAATGCTCAGTGTATGCTTTTTATAATAGAAAAGTAGGGTTGAACTGAGCTCTTCCATGAGTGTAGGATGAAGCAGATCCACTTGTCAGACCTGCTACAGACAATGCGAAAGGGAACACACCGAAAAGTAGTGCATTTTGGAAATAATCTGTGAGTGAAACCCTGCCCTTTATGTCCCAGCACACTGGATGCAACACTAATTCTCAGCTATTTCTATAACACTTATTCTAAGATGTGAAGCTTTTCCTAAATGTAATGAAACCCAACCCAAACAAAAACAATACTAGCCAACAAAAGAAATTGCTGCCACAGTTCTAGTAATACATAGCAATTATTTTGCTTTGGAAACTATTGCTAAGACTTTCTCCTGTAAAGCAGACTGTTGCTTCAGTGAGTCATAACTGTAGATAAGAGAGATGTCTTGATCACAATGTTATCGAAGTTTATACATCTTCTTAGCCAAGGCAACATCAAAACTGAAAAATACTTACAGTATGATAGATTCTCAGGAGCTTGAATTTCCAAGGTAGGAAATCCCCCTTAAAAAACCGAACCCAAACCAAAAGCTGTTTCCAAGAAAAAGCTCTAAATTCTTGCAAAATGAAAATTTGGAAACATTTTGATTTGAGTTCATCAACATTGTCAAAATGTTCCATTTTGGTAAAGTCAAGCATTTCATTTAAATTTTGTTGGGTTTGATTAATTTCATTTTAATTTTCACATTATTTAATATAGCATACATTGATATAAAATATTGTTCCCAACTTGGATCTCAGTGGTTGACCAGCATATGGGATGCAGTGTGTAGCTGCAGCAATGGGGTGAAAAAAGGAATGGACCCAGGTATCCTTGCTGTGGTTCTGCCCATGTATAAAGAATGCAGAAAGCTGTTTACCCAACCTCAGAAAACCGTTTCTTTGCCCACAGTTCTTTACTTTGCCTTTTTTATTTGACACTTAGTCCAAAACATTTACTCTCTAAGTTTATATCAAGATCACACTCCTAGCATATATTCTTAGTGTGTCCTTGGCTTAATACCCTTTTCTGTCTCTGTTTCTAGGATGTTTTCTTGCTGCATCTCACATGGCCTTTTACCAAGTCAACAGTCAATGAAACACCCTTCTCACACGCTTTTGCATGTGCCTGTTTTTTGTCTGGAAGCTCCAATCATTTGGGCTTCCAGACTCTTGCATAAAGGAACTTAATTGTATCTTACATTTTGCCAAAATGCAGTGGGACTGTTCCACGTTTCATTGTCCCCAGTTCAGTGAGATTGAATCTAACCAATCTTGACATTAAAATTTAGCTCTTGGTATAGTATAGAAATTCAAAATTAAGTGTAGCAAAGGAGAAATATCTAAAGGAAATGTTTCTCATCAAAAATGTCATCGATAACAACATCATCTCATAAAACATTTTATTTCAATGAAAGTGCATTTTTTTTCTACAGAAATTGTTCCATCAAATTATGGCTTTGCATCCTAATGAAAAGGAGGACCTAACCATTCTTTTCCTTACTCCTCTACCCACCCAAAAAAACCAGAGGCACCGTTTGTTCTTCACTTGTGCTCCAGAAAAGCGTTTGTTCCCTGTCTTCCCTGTCCCTGTTCAGAAGAGTACATCTGCTTTGTCAGAGGTTTTTTTTTTTGTTTTTTTTTTTTGTTAACAAGCAGCTTCTGTATCTTTCAAACAGAAAAGAAACACTTGAAGGAATGAAATTTAAGTACAAGTAGGGCTAGAAATTTGCTTCTTGTCAATAAACACTTATTTCAGTGTTCAGGAAAAAAACTCTGTTCTGGAAGACTGCAAAGCAAAACAGCTGTAAACTACTGAAATCAGTGAGAATTATGCACAAAGTTATCACTCACATATTCTTAATGGTTTCAGAGTATAAGCTGGCTTGAACTCTTGGCTTTATTTTCCCTGCATCAGGGCCTACAAATGCAGCTATTGCAAATGACCACTTCAGCTTCTACACTATTGTGCAGTTAAGCTTTTGACTGATCATATTTCAGTGTGGTGTGTTAAGCAACATGTTATGTTGCACTACACTGTCTTGACATGAAGGAAACTAATATGCAGACTATGTGTCACATCACATTATGGTTTCATGTGACAGAATACAACCTTTCAAATCCCTTTGAATAAGCTCAAGGGCAGACCAGTTATCAAACAGGTCTTAAAAATTTGTTTGCTTTTTCCCTCTCCAACCATAATTAAGAAAGTGTTTCTAAAAATCAAGTTTCCAATAATTATGAATTTGTAAAAGAGAAATATACTGTCAACAAATCCCTGATAGTGAGGCAGTATTTAGGGTACAACTAAAGGATGCATTCACAGAGCATCTGTGCAATTGCAATTTCAAGTTAGTGAAAAAATGACCACTTAGCAGAAATGGCTTCGTTCCTGAGGGATGATACTGAAAACAGTCAGGTTCCTCAAACTGTACCTTTTCACAAGTGAACACACTTTTAAATTTGTTTATCTTTTCGAAAGAGAGTTTTTGCCCATCACTTTTCTTGCTCATCAGACTCTCAGTCCCCAACTGTCAACCTCCTAAGCAGCTTCCTTGACTTCTGTGGGGGCCCTGACCTCAGTCAGGGATGGGTGCCTCAGCACCTGATTTGTCTAACCAGCTTCTACTGCCTTTGTGGGTTGAAATTTTAGAATACAAATCTTGGATAGTTTTTCTAGCTCTACCAGTAAATTGTTGTACTGAAGCTTATCTAAAAGATCTTTTTTGTCAAGTGATTTGCTGGTGACTGCAAACTCTGTCCTGATGCAAAGCCAAAAAAGTATGATTGTTTAAAATTTGTCTTCTATCTTACTTAAGTATCCCATTATCTTCTTTATTATTACGCTGGAGGTATCCTGAAGTGTGGAAGGGTGTTACTGGAAAATGACTGCTATTTACCAAGTTCTGCTGAGACATCAACTCCAAAGGTCATGGGAAATCCTCACTTCGATTCATTTCCAGGGTTTGCTTTTTGCTACTGATTTTCATTTATGGCAGAGTGTTGTGAGCTCTTTTCTTTTTGTGAGGCTAGCTAAGTGATGGCCTCACTCTCTCTTAGTAGAACCTTTCCCTGCTGTTCTTTTCATGAAATCTCAATGTTTTTCTTGTTCTGCAAAGTCTGTTATCTGCTTTTTTTTACTATCGTGCAATAAGAAGTGAGTATCCTGGCAAGTTTCTTGATACACTGAAAAGGCTTCATGCTTGTTTCCCCCAGTTTTAGTACTATCTGTTGATTGATTTTAGTGTCCTTCCTCACCATCTGCTTTTCTGTTTTTACTTTGTGTTTGTTGTTTTTAATAGTGTTTACCATGCACAATGTGCCCGGCTGCAGGGAGATAAATGAGAATTCATCTGTTCTCTCTTATGTCCCAACTCTGCAATGGAATTTAAGAAAAAACATCTAGTCATTCAATATTCTAAAAATGCCTTCTTTATCTCAAATAACAGCTTATGTTTCCATTAATGTCTCCTGGCACTTTAACAGCACTAATTTTTTAGTTATCTGCTCAAGACTTTTTGATCTTCCTCACTGCAAAAAGTGAAAAATTGCTGTTCGCATTGGTCCCCGGATCTGCTTAGCAAGAGATCTGGAAAATCCTTCTGTACCTCTGCTCTGGCAATCTCCTGCAGCCAACATTTCCTTGCATGTCCGAGGCCATTAGGACTCACAGTATGAGAATACTCTGCATAGCTGCTGCACCTGCATTTCCCCTGGTAGCTCCACAGGAGGTTTTGTTTGCCTTCTCTTGCACACTGTGCAAACTGATCAAAGGCCTCTAGTTGCTCAAAAATGCACCTTGGATTTTACTCGAAGCGTAAAGCACTTTCTTCGTCTCAGACCTTGCAGTCTGATCTCTCGTACTTCAAAGATGATGGCTTATAATTGTCTTCATGCATTTCATTGGCACCTGCTAAACATGAGTAACTTCAGCGTTCACCCCTTCCATAACAATGGGTGGCTCCTCTAGGTTACTTGAGTGATTCACTATCTAACGTTTCCTCCAGATGGCAAAGTTACAAAGCCAGTTCTGTGATACGGCAGGGGAA
>VYZV01030300.1:2814-52454 GCA_013401275.1 Pandion haliaetus
CATTACTAACACGGTGTCATTAACGAAAAACTTTATGAGAACCAGAATCAGCTTAAAAAGGAGAAGGAAGAATTAAAAAAGAAAAGAAAGGGTAGGCAGGAAGGTATTTGGTTGTTGATTTTTTCCCCCCCTTTTTGAAGGAGAGATCCAAACACCCGCATTCTCCAAATTGTCCTTGATTACAATCTTCAAGAAAGTTATCATTCATGCTACCTCTAACCTTATGTCTTCTTGCCGAAAATTTTCAAGGAAAAATCCTTCCATCACGTCCTTGGTGCAAGTACTCAAGATGTGCCTTTCTCATGAGCTCTGAAAATCTTAAAACCCCTTGTCTCCTTGAAGGAAGTAAACGGATGTCTGGTAAACACTTAGGTTTACATAACATTTCTTCCCCTTATTTATTGAAAAAAATGGTCTTTTTAGAAAGCACTTCATATTTTGAGAACACTGAATGCTTTCTTTCCTTTTTTAAGTATTTTTGGCAAAGTATGTTTTTGATTATTTAAAGATAATCTCTATTCTAAATTGCATCTGACTCACATAACCTCCATACTTTAGAAACCACAATAAAAGTGCCATATATTAGCTATAAATGAATAGGGAGTGAGTCAGTGAATAGTTAAGGACATTCCATGGAAATGCATGAGCTGCATACTAAGTTTTTAGAAAAATATTCCATTTCATTTTTAGAATTAACAGTATAGGTTACTTGGAACAAAGAAAATACTTTTTTTTTTAATTCCCAGATGCAATGTGTTTTGTTTTCCTTATACATCTTTGTCTACTGTACAGAGACCTTTAGTGAAGTGACAGAAACACTGGTGTTTTCAGAGAAAGAATAGTCACAACTTGTACCTACTAAAGGATTTCTGTAATTAAGATTTTTTTTTTAACTCTTTCACTGGGAATAGCTCATTCTTTGGCCTTTGCAAGGCCATCTTACAATATCAGCTTACAGAAATGACTTTAGGGAAATCGCATGTTTTTCTCTAGCTACTGAGTTCAAGTGTGCTTAAGTTCAGTGCTTTAAGTATTTAAAAAAAACCGTTGATACTTCTGCTTGCCAAGGCTCATATTCTAAGCAATGTCCTCATATTGAATATATGAAGAAGTTCATTAAATACTAACTGAACTTTTCCATGCACCATCATGTTTGCAGATCCACACTAGGGAGTCATGCCCCTTACCACATGCATCCCAGATCCAGTAAGTATGGTATAAATAACTACATAAAAATCCTAAGTAGGGGACAGGAGGCAAACAGAATTCTTACAGCACAGGATTATGGCTATAAAAAGAGTCCTAAGAACTCCCATTCTATCAAACCCATAGTTACTGTTTGAAAAACAACTTTTTTCAAGATCAAAATCTAAGAGAGGTAAAACATTTACTACAGATGAACCTAAGGGAAAGGTTCTCCATTCCAATTTAAAAGTCAGAAAAGCTGACTGGACCATAATCCGAGAATAAACTTAAACATGATGTGGAAACATCCAAGATAGGGCTTTAGCAATCCGAGCAGCCATAATTCACTTCCAGAAAAACCATTAACCACATAGGTGCTGAGCATGTTGGAGGACCTCAGCAAAAAGATAGGAAAGAAAAAAAAAACCCAAACGAACAAAAAAACCAAACCATGGTAAGGAAGTGCTCAGTGGACCCAGGTGTACTGAAACCAAAAGGCATGCAGTATTCTTTCCCACTGCCTTCCCTGACTCGGGCTGCGCTAGGTGGTTTGGATGGAGAATGCAGGTCAAGTTCAACACAATCATCCAGCCACGTCTTAGCTATCCCCTGGAAAGGAGGAGTAGGCAGTCAAGGACCCCCCCAAAATAACAGAAGATAACAGTATTGTTTAGTTATTAGTCTCACATTGAACCGTGGAGGCTGAAGAGGACAGGCTCTTGTAGCCAGTATTCTGCAGTGGTAAATCAAGGTCATGCAGAGCTCTGGGGACAGACCAGTGTTGACCCCAAAGCCTGTGTTGGCGTAATCTCATCTTTTTTCCACCGCTACTCATCTGTCACTACCACATAGGGAAAGTTCAGGGTTCAAAAAAGAGTCCACCTACCGATACCTTTGGCTCACAGCAATATTAAGCAATCCTCTCTGTTAAATGACAGCTTGGGACAGCAGCTCTTTGAGCTGAGTACCTAAATAAAGAACCCCTGGGCAGGATATTAGGAACAAATCTTAAAAGAGCAGCTGCCTTCTCTACATGATAAAATAAGGATTTCCCCAAATGAGACAGGTGTGCAAGATCCTAAACCCCTTCCCACTTAATGCCCACAGCATGAAAAAGCGTCCATCCAGACAGCCATTACAAATCCTTCCACCACTTCTCAGATGGAGATGTACACTCCCCTGATACCTCTGCCAATAAAACCAGAAGGAGGAGCGAAACTTAATGAGATATAAAAATATAACTGGATTCCTTTTTGTATCATTTGCTGGTTTTATTTTTGGACTGTTTACCCACTGAGGTGACATGATCTGTAGCAACACAGCATAACCCTAAAACCCAGCATCCCTCTCTGCAATGCTTGCTGTGGTGCATCCAGGCTGAAGCTAAACAATGGCTGATGGCGCAGAAGCAGATCATCCACAATCAGAAAATGAAACACAACAGACAGAGGGATAAAAGTATTCTTATTCTTCAGGGTTTAGCTTGTAGCTGGCCACATGTGCCAGAGAGGTAAGGATGGGAAAGGTTCTTCCCAAGAGTGTGACCGGGGCAGACAGCCCAGCATTTTCAATTGGGAAGATAAGAGTTCTACTGAGCCTAAGGAAAACAGCAACTGCTTTCTATCACATAACTTTAAGAGGATGTTTTTCAAGGGCAGAAGCACTAATTAGGTCACGGCAAAACTTCACGTGCTGTCAGCAAAGACTGTGGTGGCTTTGTTGAAGTCGTCTCTTCTGTAATAAAAAATGGCCCGTCTCTTCAGCCTTCCCCCGACAACCTTCCTCTGTGGCCTCTGTCTGACCAAATGGTCTCTTGTTTTGCCCAGCCAGGTACTTTTACAAAGCAAAACAAGGTGCTTTAATCAAATCAAAAGCCCCAGTCTAGCAAACTAAATGACATTTCAAAACGTATCTGGCTCACCTGGTGCAATTTCCCCCTCCGCTTCCACCAGCAGTTTACAGATAATGTAGCATTACCGAAGTTGGGCGTGCTCCCAGCTTTGTATTTGGAGTACAATAAAGAAAGGCATTTGGTTTGCTTTCTCCTGTGCATACCAGTGAAGTAGGACCTTCTTAAACTGAGCCACTCCAGAACTGAAATATTCCAGTAACTTAATACCACACAAGCTTAAAGGCCTATCCCCAGATGTGTGCTCAGAGTTGTCCATTGAATTTGAAGCCACAAATACAAAACCCTTCTTCTATACATGAAAACCCCTTTAACATGGCTATTGTTTCCCAGTGAGCTACAGCATGCATGCAACACTTGGTACTGCTCTGAAGTTGGAAACAAGCACTATTTATACTGCAACAGAGAGCAAGTTTGGTCTTAACAGGAGGGATGCTAGCTTCCCAAGCTGGCATGCATGATGGTTTTGCACACAAAATAAAAATGAGGAACAGAGGGCAGAGGAGGGAACAAGAACTGTAGTCCTCTCTCCTTCTGTCTGTATGTATTATGAGTGCAAAACCAGCTGTAAACAGTAAAGATGTCCCTATTAAGCAAAAATACCATGGTCGCGACAGTTAAATACTTTTAGACTTAAATTAGTCCACTACAATTCATCAGGATGATAAAGGTCCTCCTAACTAAACTAAACATACAGTGAAAATCTGCCATCTTTATCAGAATGAATAAATAGGTGTTGAGGAGTCTAAAGTTGTGGAGAAAAAGTCTACTGAAAACCAGTTTTTAATGTGGTTGCACCATTCAGAGATGAAAGAAGAGGGTAAAAGGAAAAAGAAAACACCTAACATGTCATATCAATCCTTTGCCAGGATATTGCAAAATGCTATTCTTCATTATATTTCCTTGAGTCTTCTGCCTATATTCTGTTGGTGACAGCTTGATTCTGCCTACGCTTATCAAATGGATGGGTGCATGTACAGCCATATGATGGAAAAGGGCTTCTCCGTAAAAACAGCAGCTGAAGGCCGTTTGCTGCCACCAGAACAAACCCTCCATGCTCCAGCTCATTCTGCTGGAGCCCTCGGGAAAGCCCGATTTGGGACACAGGCCAACCCAGCTGTCGAGCCGGGCCACACAGAGTCCAACAACCACTGCTGGAGCATCACTTGGTCCAGGCAGCTGCTCAGAAATGGATGGCACCAGACTGGTGTGCTTTTGTGTGCACGCGTGTGTGTGATCTCTGGGCTATGTGAAACTGTAGGCTTTTTACCACTTTCTTGCAGAATCCACTCCGTGACTCCAGCACATGCAATTCTCAGGAATTTTTTGTGATTCACACTGAAATTTTTCCTTGCTGAGTTTTACCCCTTTGAACATCTTAAAATAATTCCTTTTTTTTGTCTTAATATTTTACACCCTTCAAATACTTGTAGATTGTTATCATATGTCTTAGTCATCATTTAGTCCAAACTGTACATATTAAAATCTTGTAATCTTTGCTCATATTTCAATCTCTTCAGCCTCTTAACTTCTGTTGCTCTTCTCTGAATTCTCCACTAATTTCTTGACAACTTTTTGGCAACAGAGTGGCCAGAATAATAGTGTCATGGACACCTTACGGCTGTACAGAGATAAAGAGGGAAACTTGTGCAACACCAAAATGACATTAGCTCTTCCCCAAAAGACAACAAATATGTCTAATCTGTTGTCCAGGATCACTTATTTTTAGTGACTGCATCATGAAATGCTCTGAAATACAAGTAAAAATATTCACCTAAAAATAATAACTTAGAGACAGAGTTTAATATACTCAAAACTGTGTTTAATTAATCTTCACGTCACCTGTGAGGAAGGTAACAAGGAACAGTATTTACCTGCAATACTACAGAGCAGATGTCTGAAGGGAAGTCTCAAAAGACATGACCTATAGAAAAGAGGCCATACCAATACAAAGAATCAAAACAGTTCCTGCACCACAAACCAAACTAAGGGCCAAGTTACAATCAAAAAGGTAAGTAGACAAAGCAAGGTTTAAAAAAAGGAAATATTATTAATACATCTCTTGCAAACTCTGGAAAATTCTATCACACAAAATCTCTACAAAATAAGACAAAGCATGGTAGCTTTCTGTGTTGTGTATTTGGACAGTAGAAATATTCTTCAGATAGATCTGATCAAGCATGGGACTAAGATGCATATAATCTATTATCTTCCTGAAAGTTAGGTATCTAACCAAAGCCACCATAATCATCTCCAGAGAGCCATTAATCCCATCCTAAAACTGTAATATATTTAGGATGAATAGCTCTCTAGAGGTATTTCTCCTCCTCTCCACTGACAATAGAGGGAGACTAAATAGCTGTCTTGACTGCATTTTCCTTTAAGATGACTGAAGTTAAGCAACCTGTACCCAAACATCATTTTTAAATGCTGGTCTCTAAAGGAATTAATGTAAGCAATTAGATTGGGCGGACACTTCAAATATTATCTTCTCCAGAATTTTCCAATTATTTGGTATTAAAACCAAAACCAAAACAAACAAAAGGAAAACCTACAAAGATTCATATTCAGATGTCCTCCCATCTTCCCAAGTACTAAACCAATGACTACTGAATATCTGCTTGCATAGAAGATATCCTTCCAAACATGTCTGCAAACATTGGTGGCTACATGACAGGTTCAATACAACAGAAATGTGTCATTGCCTTAAAATGTAGGGTTCAAATGCTCAGAAATGGCTATTAACTAACTAACTAAAGTTTGGGAAAGAGCATTCAACCTCCACCTGGTTCACAATAGGCTGAAACAGCAAACAAGCATGAACAAAGTTCGTCAACAGAGAAGACTCACACAAAGCTGGGACAGAAATTGGACAAAAAGTTTAATTTTAAGAGGACAATTTATAGGGAACCATATGGTTGCAATGGCAGCGATCTGCAAAACTTCCAAAAATGCTACCAAGAGAAGAAAATTATGTACGAGAAAAACTGAGAGAAGAATAGCAAGTCTATTAAGACATAGGTGATATGAGAGAACACAAACCCTTGTCACAAGGAACTTGCAAGCAAAGAAGAAGAAATAATTTAAAAAAAGCGGGGGGGGGGGGGGGTTAAAAAAAAAAAAAAGAAACCAGAAGTATAACAAAAGAACTACAATATATTGATAATATAAACCAATTTTTAAGTCAGTAAATTCCAATTACAATGGAATTAAGTGGCTTTTAAGTGAGGTCAGGATAGCCTCCTGGACATTCCAGTTCAGTGAGGCAATACAGGAAGAAGGCACAACACAACACAGAGGGCATAAGGAATAAAAAAGTATCTACGAAAACGCTTGAAGGACATCAAGGCTCAAAAATGACTATGATTTTCCAGAAGCAATGCTGAAGGAATCAGTGTTTGTCCCAGTCCTCACAGCAGAGGCAGGGATCAGGCAAGGCACAAATGCTAGAGATAACTGCATCACACATGGATACAGATGGCATCACTAAGGAAAGATTTTACTTCTTTGACCACGGGAAATGCTATTAAGGACAAGAGGACATTCACCTCATACAAAAGGAGGAGGGTGTCCAAGCACCAACTTGCTAAGCTACTGGAAGGTCTTTTAACAAGGACTAAAATGGGCATGTGAAAAAAACCTAACAGCTAAGTATAAACAACAGTAACTTGGTCAGGACCTCCAAAGAGGAGGTGAGCAAGACAGAAAATAGGTTCCTAGAAGGGGAAAGAAAAAAAGGAGGATAAAATGTCTACCAGATAAGCATCTCCTGTGTCTATATAATAATGCAAGAAGTTTGGTGAATAGAAAAATAAACTAGAAATCTTAACACATCATCAAGATTGTGACTTAATTAGCATGACAGAAATCTGATAGGCTAACTCATACGACTGCAACAGAAATGTAAAAGGGTATATAACCTTTGTGAGAAGGATATAGAAGCGGAAAAAAGGAATGGAGTGTTGCCTTGCTAAACAGATTGCACCAGCATGCTCTGAGGCCCAGAATGTACAGAGTGTCAAACCTACCGAAAAAGTACAGGTAGTGATTAAAGGCAAAAGAAAACAGTTCCACCATGATGGGGAAATTCCACAAACTGCCAAACTGGAAGATGAGTGTGGCTGTTGAAAACAATTAGTGAAGTAAGCCAAAGCATTTGCACAAAAAAGTTGGTGAAGATGGGGATTAATTACACATATTCTGTGGAGAAATCTGCAGATCATGGCTTTCCAGCATCTTCATGGAATGCACTTGGGACATTTTTTATTTTAAATTCAGAAGTAAAGAAAAGACTAAAGGGACATTTCTTCTAGACTGGGCTCTAGCCTGTGTGGATGAACAGACTGAGTGCAAGACAGTCATTAAGTTCACAGTTCTTCAGATAAGAAAGAGGGAGAAAGGCAAAATAAGAACAAAGGACTTCTAGAACGTAGATCTCAATGATCTCAGAAAACTAGCTGGTAAAAATCCCTGGGAGACTCTACAGGAAAAAAGAAGTTAAAGAGGCATAACCGTTCTTCTAGGAAATTAAAGTATATCGTAAGCACAAGCCACGCCAATGAAGAGGAAAGAAAGAGAATAGTAGGGTTTTAACATCACTAAATTATGAGCTCTTTACTGCTAGCAGGACAGGAAGAAAAGCCTGAAGAAAGGAGAAGGATATTAGAATATATAAGTATAAAAATTGCGCAAACATGTAGAGACAAAATCATAGTGGTCAAAGCACAAAGCACAAAATTAACAAGGGATATTCAAGACTAACAAGAAACCATTCTATTAGTACATTTAGGTAGATGAGAGAAAATGTGGCTCTGTTAATCAATGGATAGGAAGATCAACTGACAGATGATGTGAGTAAGCTGAAGTGCTTAACACCTTTTTTGTACCACCTTTCATTCAAAATTTCAAGTGGAGAGACATGGATAATTCACTTAATACTCGTGAAGAGAGGTATGGTCTTACTCCAGAAGAAAGAGCAAACAGATTAGAGAGCACTTAGCTAAGTTAGATATTTTTCAAGTCATTTGTGTATGAATTTCATCCTGATATCCTTGAAGAACTGCCTGAAACAGACTTTGTAGAAGACAAGAAAAGACTCAAAGAATAAAACTGGTACCTACCATGAAAAGAGAGAGGAAAAAGAAAAAAGAAAGAAGGAAAAAGGGAATTCCAGACCACTCAATTTAAGCTTAATTCCCAGAAAACCTATTGAACAATGAATCAAACTAGCTAGTAAGCACCTAAGTATAAAAGATGAGTAGCAATCAACATTGATTTAAGAACAAATCATGCCAAAACAACCTAATTTCCTTCTACAATAGGGTGAGAAACCTTGTAGAAAGCAAATGCCATGTACCTTGACTTTATTTTGGCCTTTGACAATCTTTTGTAGTATTCTTATAAGCAAGATAGGAAAAAAAGAAGCATAGCCATGGTACCACACAGATGCAAAACTATTTGGATAAGGGAATCCACACAGTAATTATCAAAATACAAGAATACATCAACAGGGTTTCTGCCCTCAGTTTTGTTGTATTTTACTTTTTCATTAATAACCTAGATGATGGAATAGAAAACATGTTTATTAAACTTGCAGACAACGTGAACCTAGGAGGGCATTGAATAACTGAGTAAAATTCAAAATAACCTTGGCAAATAAAGGAAATTGTCTAGAGGCCCTGGATGAGTTTCAACAGGAATATGGGTAATGTACCTGGGCAGAAATTATTAATGACACAAATGCAAGACGGTGATAAGTGAGCAGATAGTTTTTCAGAAAAGAATCTAGAGTTACCATGAATTATAAGCTTGATATAAGTTAGCAATATCTTGGTGAAGCAAGGAGTCAATCATCATTTTGGGGTCTGTAAAAACAGACATGCAGCCCCAAGGACACAGGAAGTAATCTTTCAGCTCTACTCAATTTGGGAAAGTTTCAAGATGTAAACTGTTAAATTATGGGCAGTGCTTTTCAAGAAGATGTGAAGCAGTTGAAGAATATCCAGAAAAAAGCATGAATGATCATAAACGCAGATACCATAAACAATGTGGAACCGCCAAAAATTACTACAAGTTACCCAGATTTCCACTACATAAAAGGCTGTTGCAAAGGGAATGGGATTAATTACCCAAAAAATAATGGAACTAAACTGTAGCAAGAAAGATCCAGGTTAGGCAAAAGTAAGATCTTCTTAATGGCAAGAATAATGAGGTGCTAGAATACCCAAGTTCCTCAGGCCTTTTTCTTTTTTGAAGGTTCTAGGATGGCTAAAATCACTGACAAGCATTAAAGGAAAACCCACAGAAGAAAAAAAAAGACAGTTATGAAGCACTGCAAAATGATCATGTATCTTAGAATGAGAAAATATCAGCCCAAAAAGGGACCATCTTTGTGCTTGGATTTCAGCAAGGTATGTGTTTATACAAGTAATCTAGGCCAGAAGTGAGTGTCTCTTACGATCCTTCAAGATAGCCTCATTACACCAGGACTGTCAATCCTTCAGGCTTCAGTA
The DNA here is from genome assembly GCA_013401275.1 of Pandion haliaetus. NCBI lineage: Eukaryota > Metazoa > Chordata > Aves > Accipitriformes > Pandionidae > Pandion > Pandion haliaetus. The sequence goes on from VYZV01030300.1 coordinate 12,421, forward strand.
TGCATTAGATGCTTACAAATAAATCCATCATGTCCAGAGACTAACAGAGAGTCTTTAGAATAGAAGCTAGTACCTGCTAGCCTTTCAACTGGTCTGATGCCAGCAACAAGTCACAGCAAAGCAGCAGCAGGAAATTTAACAATTTTTCGTCATCTGCTCACTACCAGGGGAAGAAAAAGGAATAAAAGGTAGGAAACACCTTGAAAGCAGCAGCAAATGTAGAGCTGGAAATCAATTGTACCAGGGCACAGTATCTAAGCATCACTTTTAAAAAACACACTCATAAAGACTGGACTACTATATTAAGAGAGCAGAAAATCTAATGAGTGGGCCTCAACCATATATATTTCAAAGTTTACCAATTTTTCCAAAAGCAATAATGTTTCTAATGGTACTAACACATTGGCAACAACATCACCCAGTTCCGTGATGAACCCCAAGTGTGCACAGGTGGAGGCATGTCTGTACTGTTTCTTCTTTCCCTTCAAAACAGACCTCTCCATCCCCTCACCTTCCCATCCTTCTAACGCAGATTCTACTTAAACAACCTATTTACGCAATTCATCATCCACATCCTTCTATCACGGCTAACCCTATGGTACTGGTCTCTGCTTCATTCCCTCCCCACTCTCCTCCCCTCTACAAAACCAGGATCCAGCTCCATCCTCTCACCCCTCTATCCCACTCCCTGCTCACCTTCCCCATGATCCCTGCCCCAGCTTGCCTTGGGCCTCCTCCCCAATCTTGAAGAGAAAGCGCAGATCCTGACACGGTCGGTGTTTCGGCAGCAGCTGCTGGGAGCAGAGCAGGCTGGGTTACCACCACCGACAGATACAAGTTACCACCTGCCCCGTGACTTGCCTTAAGTGCTGTTCAGATGATCAGCGCAACCATCTGAGGAAGGATGTTTATCAGGTTGTCAGATAACAATCTCCACACAGGCAGGGCTGGGAGCTTCTAGCTATCTGAGTGGCTCAAGCACCTCAATGGATTACTCCAGTCTGTAGCAAGTATCGCAAAAGAAGACTGCAGAGAAATTATCTCCCAAGTCAAATTTCATAGCTTTTTGCCTGCCTAGAAGACAGCCAGTTCGGCTAGCCCAATGCATAAGACATCACACAGCAGTTCGTTACCTGGGCTGTCATCCAGATGAAATGCCTGCTGGAAGATCTCCTTCAGCTCAGGACCTCACTTGTAGGCATAAAGCCTTGCAGATACTGCTAAGCACCACGATCTCTATCTCACTGCCAGGATCACTCGCAGAAGACACAGCTGGCCAGGAGGGTGGTCCCATGCATCTAGAGCATGGAGTCCCACAGCAGAAGAGATGTTGCTGTGCTGCATTTGCCAACATGTGAATTGCATGACATGCAGACAGCGTGGCTGAAAAGTGTAATGCAGAGATCGACTGACTGAGCTGCAAAGATCACAGTGCCTAGCAGATCTGAAAGGCCTTCACATAAAAGAATGCAAAGGTGCTTCCCATCAATGAAATTCCACCTGCTTGACAGGGAGTTATAGAATATCAGTCCTATCTCAAGGATAGGTAAATCGAGGCAATAGATACATAATACCTTGCTTCAGGAAACACAGGAAGTTTGCAATGGTTCTTGAATCACTAATGCAGGCATAGGTAAAAAGGCCTACTCCTGCTAATGTCAGTGGCAGAACGGTTTGCGGAATAAGAAGAAGGTTAAGTTTTAACATCTTCCAAAGAAATTGAACCATTACCCAAACTCATTATTCAAACACTTCTTATACATTCGGAGTCTTTCCAAATGCACTACTTGTAAACACAGGCATAAGTGTAGGAGTTAGCACACATATAAACTATTTGTATACTTGCGTGATGACTGCAGCTAACCCTGAAGCCACTGGAATTCTGCTAATGACAGGACACACACGTCCACCAGATAACAAAACTGAGATACCAGGAAGCAAATTCATGCCATAGTGATGCATGTTTCTGACTTGGATCTAGTTGCTCAGTGCTGTCTGCTTCTACATTACTTGAAACCTCAAATTTCCAAACAGCTTTCCCAATATCCACAGATAAAACTTCAGAAAAATTAAGCCATGTCCTTTCATGTATGAATCAACCTGTAGATCGGATATCTACTGCAAAGTAACACTGAGACCAAGAGCTTGTCAAAAAACAACTCTAATTGGGTAGAAAACCTACACCCACATTGTTCAAAGACTTTGCCAATTATCCCATGACAGAGTAAGGCAAGAACTTCCTCCATGGCTAGGTTTTTCCATGTTTGTTCATGAGAAGGCTTTCCTTAACTACCTCAGAAGTTTTTGACACTTTCAGAAGCAGAGATGACTGAATTATGTGAACTTACGTGATTTCTTCAACAGTTCCTGTCTTCCTACAGATATCTGCATTTTTTACTTTCATGTAAATACCATTCACTGCAATTAGACAACTTTAAAACATTTTTGGCAGAAGTGTCACACCAGTTATCTGGAATTTCTAAGCTCATCTAGACCTAAGAGCCTTCTAGCCAACATTTTCAAATCTAGTATCTAAAATTGCTCTTCTAAATCCATATGCTACTAGGAGTTCTCCACGTCCAGTAGCTTCAGCAGATGCTTCTGGACATTAAGAGCTTTGGAAAAAGTAGCTACTTATTTAGAAACATAAATATGGAATTGAGTAAGTAAGACAAGATAATAAGTTCTTTCAAAGCTTGTCTTGACAGTTTTAGGATGTATGTTTTCTATCTCCAGATCCTATGAAAAAAACTGAGATCAGTTAGCATATTTGAACAAACACCCTTCTTTGAGGCTAGCAGGGGACCATCTCCAATGAAGCTTTCAAGTCGATCGCTTACTTTCTATGCCGGCCTGACAGCTAGAACCTACGGATACCTTTAAAACCCATCCTTATACGGAGGGTTTTCACTCTGCAAATCCAATGGTGTTTACCGTAGAGATTTTACCAACTAACTCACAATCAGTTTGTCAGTTATGAACTTTATGAATTAACAGCATTTTAACCTTATATGTGCACTTACGAAAAGAGTCAAATTAAACAGGTGTAACACGATTAAGGTTGGCAAACATACTCTAAAACATTCTTCAGAGCACAATCTCAACATACAATTAAGAACTCCTATTTTCACACTGTGTGTAGGCCTCTTTAAGAGAAAACGAGTTTCTCCCAAGGTAGCTTGTCATTACTATGCTCCCACCATATTCTGGTTTGCTATCACAACCAAAAAAACCCACCCCCAAAAACCCCTTTCTCATCTTTGAACTAACCCTACAATAGAGTAGCCAAATGTAAGTAAAGCAGCTAGTTGCCAAACAGAAACAGAACTTGTGAATAATACACTTGCTTTTCTTGTAGTAATTCTAGAAGTTACTGCAAATACATGGTATCTCTACCTTTGGTATATTTTATTCCCAAATATTGGAGCTTATGTAGGTACAAGCTGACTGTAACACAAAGCCACCTTCAGTATCTGCAGACCCTCCAACAACTGCACACAAAAACAATGGTGTCCGACGTGAGGCAGGGCAAGCAGTACTACTCTGTCAAGAACAGCGCAAGAGTGGGCGTTACGGTATTTTCCTCAGGGCAAAGCAGCTGTTGAAATTTGTTTTGTTCTGGATCCCCAGTACAGACTGAATCGTTTGGGACAGTTTATCTATCTCTTAAGCCAAGTCTGCATGGGGACGTTGACAAAGTTAGGGCAAATCAACTAAAGGTCTGACACCAATATGCACACATTTAATTGTCCTAAAGGTGTGAGTAGATGCTCTAATTCAACAGCAAAGCTCCCAGTAGCTCCTTGTTCAGTTAAGTGACATTGGTCTAACGTTAATTTACTCCTGAATTAAAGCAGTCCCCCAGGGATTCAGCACAACTCATTTTTGCTTACTGACTTCATGCATTTAGCCAGTTTGCCTCGGCTCTTCCTGAGTTCCCCAAGCCTTAAGGAGTTTTCAGCTTATAGCTGAAGGGAGCTTGGCTACTTCATCTCTGCTGTTGAGAACATCAAACTGAGTGTTTTCTTCAACATTTTCCATCTAGAACACAGAAAAACTAAGGAGAAAGTCCTCGCATTGCTTAGCTGCCTCCTGCTCCAAGGTGAAAATTCAGTTGTTTTGGAGTTTACCATTACCTTGCTCCGACTCCCACTCTTCAACTTTGTGGAAGCCAGTCTTGGGAACTGGCATGGTAACAAGCAGAAACAGGCAACGAAAAAATACAAGACGATACTGACCCCAAAGTGAGATTTGAACTGTCACATCACCTTCTTTAGAGGCTTCAAATCATGTCAAAGCTGTATCTACTGACACTGGTTTTCTTCATCATGATTTGGAAATGGCAATCATATCACCATGCTCTACCATTTTTCATTGCAACCACTGTTGTGGTACCTCAGCACTTCCTGGAAATTAATCATATTTTATGAATTCAATAATAACTCAATTCAATACTAATCCTAAACTGGGATTGATAATTCTCAAAAGATTCTAATAAAATTATCTATAAAATGGATCAATGAATTTTAAAGCAAATTAGTTACTTCCTTACAGCGAGAGGTCAGATTACTATTTTATTTAAGTCAAAATTTAAAGCACTTCTCAAACTATACTTAGGAGCAGTAAAGGTGTCCTTGTTCCATCTAGGGTCATTAAAACTTACCTGGATGCTGGCAGCAGTTGGGCAATACTTTGTTTTGGCCTTACTGCATGCATGTTCAGGTTTCAGAGATGCTTTAAGTACAGTCGCACAGACACACTTAAGCACACACACGTGCAGACGATATCCCAAGGTACCTCAGAAAATTAAAGTTCCTGTATTAAGTTCATTAATTGAGCTATCTGAATGATAAACTAGAGTTAGAGGCCCTACTGTATAGCAGCTAGCTAAAAGGAGTGTTTAGAGGAATAAACAAATACACATAATGCCTGATGTTTCCTTTCCCCAAAATAAATTCATTCATTATAAACGAACTGTCACATCATCATCTTTAGAGACTTCAAATCTTGTCAAAGCTGTATCTACTGACACTGGGTTTTGTTCAGCACAATTTGGAGACTGCAATCTTATCACCATGCTGTACCATTTCTCATCGCAACCACTGTTGTGGTACCTCAGCACTTTCTTGAAATGAATTCCATGAATTCAAACGTAGATCTAACACTTTAAAAAACACCACTCAAGCCAGGTGCCACCAAAATAAAGAAGTGGGTAGTACGCAACATGGGATGCACTGCAGCATGGACTTTTTAAACTTGCATTTTTAATTCTAGATGTTTTTAAAACAGAATATTTAACCTCTAAGTGTCAATTAAAACAAAATCCCAATCCCAAAGTGATTTGTGTAGCACTATCAAACAAGAACTTTTTAATATTTTGATATATTTTATTATTCAAAATAATAACAATAATAAGTATGCAAATGAAAGTAAAGCCCTCTGGACAATATTTTCCCTGATTTGCTGGAGAGAAGGACCCCTAGTGTCCAGCTGGATTTTAGCCAGCCTGGGGTCTGGTGACTACACAGCATCCAGGATAAAAAAAAATCTTAGCTTATAAAATATTTCCTGCAAACACCTTCACATCTCTCTTGTTTGGAAACCGACTGATTAAAAGAAAAAATAGATGTATACAGTTCTGCTTTCTTAAACGAATTATTTCAAAATATTATCAAGGTATCATGCAATCATCTGGACCCTGAGGATTCATCATTACTGATGAACAGGAATGTGCCTTGGCACAATAGTTTCAGTGGTTGATTATGCATTGCAGACACCTATAGATAAACATCTCTATTTGTGAAAAATGAGCACTGTCTCCGAGAGCAGTTTCTGATGATGCTTTAAAAGCAGCATCAAAAAAATGTAATGCTAGAAGGATGAGGCTGCCCAGCGTTGTCATATAGTAGCATTGCTTTCTAAGAGGGAAAAAAAAAAAAAAATCTGCAGCATCCCTTATGATAAGGGTTTTACCCGTTTATTTGGCTAATCATTCAAATGGCTAAACAGACCTCTAATTTGAAAATAAAAACCGATTGATGCAATCACAAACAAGTTCTGAAATTGTGATTTATAAAAAAGAAGGGAAATCTTGTTCTAAGCCAAAACACACACACAGTTACCTTTTTCTAATCAGAGCATTCATTTCTCCTCATTATGATCTCACAAGCACATTAAAATCTTATTAACATTAATTACTTCTGAGCGTCTATGCATGAGCAGCGACAGGCTTGCGTGCGTGCGTGTGTGTGTGTCTCTGGATCATATCTACATTTATATACCTTGCTGCACTTTGCTTATAAAACATGTGAAAATATTGCTGCTAACACCAATTAGCTAATTTCACACACACAGATAGTAAGCTGCTGTCTCGCTGCACAGCTTATTATAGACCAGCAGACAGATGGACAGACAAACAGACGCAAAAAGCATCACGGCTCCTCCTAAATGCAAGATCTGAAATGCCTGGCACCCCCAGGAGTGTGAGTTTTATCCTTGTAAGTCTAAGGGAACAAAATGACACAAATAAAAAAAATAATAATAAAAAAAATACAAGACAGCCAAATATCCCATTTTCTACACAGATGGGTTCAATGATGAAGTGATAGAGACAAAGAAAAAACTGGCAGGCAGACAAGCAGCAGGCGCACAGAGAGATAGACAGAGACAGATAAACAAAGCAACAGAGAAAGAGATGAAAGCGTATTCATATATGTGAATTTGGGCTAAGCAGTATCAACTTTATCCCACCAATAAGGTAAGGAAAGAAATGGCAGAGCCAAGAGTCACAATAGGTCCAACTTCACAAGCAAAATAAAATCCTGACTCTCTACAAAACTATTTATGGATACTATTTACGCTGAGCACACTGCACACAGCACTGCTGCCGGTGAGGCTCAGCTCCACCACACACTCCAGAACACACACAAGCATCTAGACAGTTATTGCTGTCAAACTGCAGCTTCCTCTTCTTTTTCACCCTTCGTTTCCACCTAATTTCTATCCTACTTCTAAATCCTGTCCTCCTGAACACTTCCCTGCCAGGGGTTAAGATATAAACAACACATCAGCATCCCTCATCATGCCAAAGCCATGTTTCTCGTTCGCCGGGGGATCAGCCTCCCAACTGCAAGTCTTTCAATCCTTTGCAGAACCCACGTGGACACTTGCTGGTCATTTTCCTCTCCACCCAAATACCCACTTCTGCTCATCCTCTGCAACTCCAAGAACTAACCGCAGGCCTCGAATGGAATTAAAACTTCCACTGACAACAGAGAAGTGTCAAAATTTGCCCTTCAGCACTACTACCCTTTGTTTCGCTTCTGCATTCTTCCACTGATGACATGATCAGGCAAAACACTATAAGGAGGGAAAGGATTAAAGCTTCAGAAGACAGTTTCCTGGAGAAATTTCCAGATGGCATGAAAGGCTACCTTATTGGGAAAATTTCTGAAATGAACATATCTTCATTTCTCATGGTAACGCAAGTGATTACATTTTCTGCTCACTTCTCTCAGATCAAGAGAAGGCAAATGTGGCAATTATCACTGTTTTATCCCCAGCCTTTTTCACCTAAAGGTTTCCGAGCACTTCACAAAATGTTCATTAAGCTTCAAGACATGCAGAAGTTATTCTCATCACTCCATTTTACTGCTAGGGAACAGAAGAGCAAAGAGGTGAAGTTGAAGTACCCAGAACAGTAAGAAGGTCTGCAGCAGACCCCAAAAGTCCCCTTATTTACATTTCTCACATCTTTTCGTCTTACACATGCCCTATCTAAGGTCATTATAAACAGTACCTGAATTAAAAAAAAAAAAAAAAAAAAATTCAGTGTTTGAGGACTACATTCAGGATGCTTGACTTTTGTTTATCTCACTCATGACCTTCTCCTGATGATGCTCATCCGGAAGGACCTAATCCCACACAAGCCCAGCACAGCTGTTGAGAGAACTACCATGAATGCAGTCAAGCAACTTCGGGACGTCGGCCGTACTTCAAACATCCAAATTAGTTATGGCGCATTCATAGTAAATCCAGTGATTCCAGGAAGCTCTGGAGCTCCTGGGCATGGACATTATTACAGTTGTATCACACACAAGCGGTAAGCTTCGTGCACCTTGACCGAATTCTGCCCAGCTCAGTTTTACTGTGCACACACAACAGATCCGGTCACACTGCAGAGAAGGAACCATGACATATGGCCACTTCTGCCACAAGGAGCGGGTACATGACCTGCTCAGGCATAAAATAAGTAAGCAAACTGAACACCACTCCATTTGCTCAGCTTACTATGCTTCTTTTGTTAAGGTTAAATATACAGGCATTGAGAGTAAAGATACAGAAAAGTAAAAGTTTTATAAAATAAGCAAAGAGCAATAAAGATTTGAAGCTTTACAGTTTTATGCATATGACAAAGTAAGCTCTTGCCTGTATATTTCTTAAAAAATAAAGAGCATAGACCATTAAAGTCTCTTTTGAATCATGCAGAATTACTTCCTTCCTGGCCTTTCCCCAAAGAAGTGCTCCAAGAGGAAGCAAGACTCCCTCTGACAAGTCAAGGAGCCTCACCAATGCTGGTTAACGGCGGTTCAGCCAGAAGTTCAGCTCATTTACCCAGGCTTTCCAGAAAGGTCAGAGAAATCCCTGGCCAGTCATTCTTCCAGATTCCAAGCTCCCTGCTGTGCTCCTACCTCACTGATCTCTAGGCACATTTAAAACTTAGGAAAACAGGAGAGCCAAAGAGAATTTCCCCCTAAACACATCAGCGATCCCCATCAAAACCAAAGGAACGGCCACAAAGACGCGAGTTCAATAAATTGGTTAAGAAGTAAGTATCCACTAGATTTGCTGACTTAATGCCTGTATAGTTGTTGACTCTTTAATCCATCCTTCCCCAAAACCCATATAGATATATAATGGTTCATGGCACCCAGAAGGAAAAATGGTGTGTCCTACACAGCACTCCTCCGGAGTGCTGAAGACTCCATGCGTCCTAATTATATATAGCAAAAGTTGCACTTCAGTAAATTAAAAAAACAAACCCAGAAGCTCCTTTAAGTAAATGCGTAACTGTACAGATGCTTAATGAGACAAAAAAGTTGCCAGTTTTTATTACCACACTAGCATGTAGAGGCAACTATGTAACAGGGAACCACTGTAGAACTTCCCCATGTCTCAGTTTAGCATGTGAAGAGTATATCCATGTCCTAAAAAGTAAGAGGACTCAAATAGAATTGACTTGAGGATCTCTCATAGGACCAACAGCAGAGACAAATGAATCTCAGAGACCATTCAATCTACGGAACAGGTCATTATGTAGATGTGAAAGGGGAACAAGGGAAAAATCTCTACTGAGGGGGTCTGGAGGGGGAAAAGACATTTACTGGCTTTCCTATACAAAGAAGTTTGACTTGTCTTTCTCAGGTGGGTATTGTCCCAGTAAACCTGGTCTCTTCAGCTACTGTATTCATCTACTTCATGAACCTTATTGTATTGTGTCTACAAGTTACAGCAGGCTGAGACAGCATGAGAGTACTTAAGAGGTGCACTTGGCATCCAGACCAGCCTTGTGATCCAAACCCTTTTGTGTCCTTTTGGAGGTTAGTAAGACGAGGTTTTACTGACTCCATCCTGGCTTTCATAAGCTTCTTGGGGATTACCGAAATTGGAGATTGCATATGAAAAAGATGGTTCAACCATTTCCTAGAAGTGGTGTTCACCCAGTTTGCTCTTCGATCCTTGAAATGAGAGACATGCCTGAGGAGTGTTCTTTGTTATAGTGTCTCACAAATATATCCAGTGATGGTGAGTCCATAAGTCTCTGATAAAGGGAAAACCTTATTGTGCATTCCAGCCTTTTCTTTTGTAAACATACTGCACTAGATGAATTTGGCTTTCAAAGAAGAAAGTATTAATTGTGCTGGCTAATAAAACTTTCTGTTGCTGTCCTGCCAATCTGGTCTTCTAAGCATCAACAGACATTAAAACTGGCTCTTGGGAAGTGAAAAGATTAGAAAGCAGTACAAACCCAAACCTTGTTTGCAAGTTTTCAAGAACTGAGATCTGAATCTCATTCTCAAGTAACAAAAAGTTAAATGCAGCTATTCATTGTACAGTTTTCAGGTTGAATGTACGAACAACTCAGTTCTTCCTACTGTTCATTCTCTGACAGATGTCTCGGCAGCAATACATCTGTGCTCTGCCCAAATCCAGTACTTGCAAGCCACCATTTATTACTTGCATGTGCTTTGTCTCCACTGGCAGTTTAAACACACAAGTAACAATCCTCTTTAAATCCTTGTGTCCAAAGAACCCTTAGGGGGTATTTTCTCCTTTACATATTGCAGCTCTCATAGAGGCTAATAGCAGTTGCACACACAAGCAGTTACACGCACAAGAAGTCCAGAACAACATAACTATTTGAAGGTACTTTTGTTTACATGTGATAGGGAGCTTCAGTTTTCTTTGGATGACTATTTCATGAAGCGAGCAACACCACTATGTATTCCAGTGAGGTGCAATCTTCCTCTATGATTACTATTGTACAAAAAGAGGTGACAGACTGGTCCAGTTTTCGAACATCTACTTCTTGAACAAAGCTAACACTGGACCTCACTGGGACATATCCAGATCTGGGAAATCCAATCAGGAAAAAAAAACCTGTTGCTTCTGAGTCTTTGAAGTTATATTAACTGAGTTAAGAGAGTAATTATAAATAATAAACAAACAAAACACCAAAAAGAATTCTTTTTTTTTTTTTAATTCTGCTATTAAAAATAAGACTTTGTTGACATGTTGGTATGTTAAATGTGTTTGGCCTCAATTTGCAGTTACTGTAGGTCTTTGTATCTCATTCTGAAAGTAGAAATAAGACTTTAATGGCAAAGAACTTGCATATGTGTTACAATACCACAATGGTGTAAAAAAAAGCCTAACAGTCTTTAATACACCCAAGAATCATCTGAGCTTCCTTTGTCCATGGAACATGGTCTTTACTTTTCCAGGTCCCATCTGCATGTACAATACTCTGAGGAAGAAAGAAAGGCATCACTTCCTCTTTCTCTCTGTGCCTCAATTGTTCCTGATTAAAAAATGGAAATAATAATGTTGATTCAGCTACTGGAGTTAAGCAAAACTAAATTACCTACTTTCATTGAATGCTATAAGATATTTGAGCAAGTTTCTTCAGAAATGCAAAGTGCTATTTTATCCTATCAGCAGCTATCTCTGGCTCAACTGTCCTGGAACCTTTTGTGAGCATTCCCTTCTCCAGCTGAACTCAGCTGATAACTACTCTCTGTTTTGAAGCACGTGTGTCACTCCTTTATCTAAAAAGCCTAGGAAAGACTTAGACAGGACTGGCACCTCTCTTTTTTGGGTAATGACAACAAAGCAAAACAAAACAAAACAATCACACAAGGTCTCAGGATTAAACCTTTGCAGATGAGCAACAACAACAAAGGCGGCATCTTTTTGGATGTTAAATTCTTTGCAGGCTTTGCCTGGGCATTATGAGAATAATCACCAACACCTCCTAAAAGCAAGCCTTTTCATCAACTCCATATGCTCAGATTTCAATGACAGATCTGGTAAGAATCTTATTAATACACCTATGTACGCTGCCACAAGGGACATAGTATCTAACACAGCAAAAATGAGGTTAAATTCAGCAGCACTGTCCTAAAGAAAACCGTCTCCTGGTCACAAATCACTTGTGGAGTACCATGCATCATCTTTACTGCTTCAGACATATGCCAGCTGCAGCCAGTAGGCTAGAAATACAAAGCTAAATTCAGCTCTCAGTTCAATGTTGATTCTTCTAAATTTCATGGAATTGGTCCACTTTTATACAAATGTAACCTAGGGTAAAATATGACCCATAAACATTTTAGCAGAGACACAGACATTCAGAAATTTCACGTGGAACTTCTTATCCCAAGAGCACAGTCCTCTGAAGATGATTATTGTATGATGATTATTCCAGCTCACTGCTCAAGAGGGAAAAGGAAAGGGCTGTGGCCTCATCCCACCCCACTCTGGTTCTACTCATACAGAATTCTGCTGCTAAAATTCTGTCCCTCTCCTGTCAGTGGGACCAAGTTAGCCCCTCTTTTTGCATCAAGTTCAGACTTTTTGTCTTCATTTTCTTTGAACAGCTCTGCCCCCTGCCTGCGTCTCAGCTTTTATTTCTTCTAGCTGCTCACATTCTTCCCAAACCTCCATCCTAAATGCTCCATTTGTAACCTTCTACCACATTGAAGCCAATGTTCCATAGTAACATTACTCAACCAGATTTTAGTAACTCTTTTAAAACAGCTTACAGTCAACTAAACTGTGTTCCTGCACAGCCAGTCTTAACCAGGAAACTCTAGAAAAGTTCATTTTAGCTCACTTCCTTTTTGTTTTCCACTTTTTTCACCTGAAAAAGATGTGGAATGAAAATTAAATTAATTTTGGTAGCAGATTAAATTATCACGGGGCTGGATACGGATGTGATCTAGACAACAGGGCTCTCACTACACCATAGAGACAGCTTTAACTGAGCTAGCTCAGTTATTAATAGCAGTTTGGTCAAGACAGCCTAGGGCTGAATGCAGTGGAAATACGTGGCTCAAAACATACACGAAATTCACCTCAGATCCAACATAATACAGCCTGCATGATTAGGGCAGAACAGTTACTGCCATCTGAACTACCTAAGTAAATGCTAGCTCTTAATCTCCATGAGGCAAACATTTCCTCCAAAAAAAAACAAACAAAAAAAAAAAAAAACCCAAAAAAAAAAAACAACCCAAAAACAAGACCTCAGGTGCCAGTTCTATTCTGACATGCCAGAGAAAGACCACAAATATTCAAAAACTTCATTGGGAGGCTAAAGTAAACCCGTTACAGTTAAGAAAGAGGTTGCAATGCACTTTTAGGGTGATAACAAGGCACAAATTTGAGAGGGAAAGATGAAATTAGCTAATACAGCTATAACTAACACTCTCCCAACTGTGCTCAGAAACGGGTAAACATCATTACCCCTCCCTTGAAGACGAGTAACTGAGACATTAAGAATGAAGTGACTTGTTGAAAGTTATACAGAAAACTAGAAACAAACTATGAATCTTGCTTCCCCAATCGGTGGGTTATCCTTACAAGTACCTATGTACTTGCATACATCACGGTAGTGACTGCACTGCAATCTGATTACAAGTTCTGATACTGAACCATGGCTTTGTGCTGACAAAAATACTTAAGATCGCTGTACGCAGGTTAAAAAAAAAAAAAAAAAAAAAAAATTGTCTAAAGAAGTATTAAGAAAGGCTTTGAATGGGATCCAGTCCCCTGTAAAAACTGACTCAGAGATGAGCAGAAAAAGAAAGTTAATTCCAGAATCCAGAAATGCCCAGCACCAGGGAAAAATACTGAGCTTTCTCTTGTCCGGCACAAAGTACTGCATAGCCCAATGTACTGCAAAAGCACAAATGGCTTTTAACCTCATTCAGGAGCAGCTGCTTTCACAGCAGTGAAATGTTTCAGCCTGAGCCTGACTGACTTAGTGGGTAAATGATTTGAAGTTGGTACAGCTCAGAAGGAACCAGCTCATTTAGGAAATGTCACTATCTTAAAAACACACTTTTTCTATCCAATTGGAGCAAGCTTTGAAGCTTTCAAAACTTGGCCGTGGCTTGGAGAAGAAAAGAAAAGCGGCATTTTTATGAAACACTGGAAATTACAAAACACGGCTTGGACCTCAAACAGTCCATCCATGAGCCAGGACAGGGTGGGCCTTCGCTGGGAACTTGTGTCGCTTCTCATCACTTGTGTTAGTTTAGCACTAGCAAAAGGTGCCAGATTGGTATCCCCAGGCACTGAATTCTCTGTTTATCCCCAAAGCAGGTACAGCAGGAGGGCAAACTATCAACGAGATACCAACCCCTGCTACTATTCCTCACGTCCAGGGACCTGGTGACACGAGGGTCATGTGGTCTTAGGGCTGTACTGGTTTCCTGATGTCTCTGCCATGACTGCCCACACGGCAGCCAGTTCCCTGCACTATGTTTCAGGAGGATGGGCTCCTAAACTGCAGAGCCTATGAAAGGGAAATAATGGAGAATCATCCTACAAGCATCCTCCGAGACTATGAGAAGGAAGAACCAGGGATTATTTTCTTTGCATTATATTCTAGCCGTCTCAAAATTAACGAATACTAGGGAGAGCGATGAGGCCAGAGAGAGTCAATGTACTGAGTACAAATGAGATTTATGTGTGGCTTGAGTCACTCCAGCCAATTAGCTACCCACCAGGCTGTTTGGTTTATTGTCCCTACTGTACAAAGATTTAATAAGCAGTCACCTAGATGGGAAGCATGAGACTTGCAGAAAGGAAACTTTTCACTGCTCTACATGGAAAACTTGAGCCCAGTCCTGCAACAGCTCTGCACAGCTGATTCCCACTGATGTGTCAACGGCTGCAAGATGAGGCTCTTTATCATGACAGTCCACGTAGGTGGAAAATATGGGAAATACAGGACAATCTTTCATTATATAATTACCATGTCAGAAATCTTCCACACATTCCAAATATTCTAGGGGAATTAATAAAGTTTTCTCCATTTTTTTCTCCCATACTCAGTCCTATCCAGGACTTAAAATGCTGGATTTTAAAAACTTATCTACCAGGGAAATGTGCTGTGTAGGGAACATATTAAACAATTCAGTCTATGTTTGGAAAAGAAATAGATTCATCACAACGAGGAAGGATGTTCAAGAGTATCCTGAAAAAACAGCCAGTATTCAAGCCAAAGGACAGGATGAAATGGGCACAACAGTATAAAGCTGACAAGCAGATTTAACTGACAGTGACAGAAAGAATTGGAAGCTGCCAAAGCCTAAGCTACACTAGGGCTTCTTCAGATAGTACATGCACTAAAATTGAAACTAAAAGCACCAATGAGAACAGTTTTAAAAACTCTTTCAGATGGGAAAAATCCTAGAAGCAGCAGCAGCAAAATGGAAAATACAAACTTCAGGAAATCATAGAAAAAGAAACGCCTATCAAATATAAGTAAGACTGGAAACAAAGCAAAAAAGGCTGAATTACGGAATTGGACATGTCATGACCCTTCTCAGTAGTCATGCCTGGTATGTAAGGCTTTAACGTACTTCGTCAGGAGACTTCTCTTCCTGTTAATACCGCTTGTTGCAAGAGAGCTCAAAGCCACTCATTTAGACACAATTTTTGTAAGGCAGTGTCCCAGAGGGTGTGGCCGGGTCTCCTGGGAATAGCATTTGTTAGTTTTAAAGAACCAGCAGAGGGAGCACATTAGCAATTAAACATGGTTTTCTTGTGTTTGTGCCTAAACAATGAGATTTTTTTGGTTGGTTTTTTTGTTGTTGTTTTGTTTTTATTCTCAGCATTCCTCTCTGTCACTAATGTCTGTGACTCACTTAGCTATCAAATTTCTAGGAGTTTAGGAGCCAAAGCGTGGAGAATAACAGGCTCCACATCCACCCCACATAAAATAATAGTGGACTTAAGCTTTTACCTAGTTGTCTTTCTTCACTCTGTCCCCACATCAGCCTCATCTTACCCGTTCCTGACATCCTGCCCATGAAATCTTGTGTTGCCGCACGACGATTGCTCTCAAGTTCCTGCACTGTGACCACTAACTTTCTAGCCAGAAAGAAAGGCATATGGATCTCTAGGGAAGCAAAAGAAATCAATAATTAACTTTCAGTTGGCTGAAAGGACAACTCTGAAGTCCGTAAGGCACCTTTCCCAGTCCTAGTTTTGTATCCTCAAGGGATTGATCGCGCTTCCAGCTACTGACGATTTTAGAAGCAAGATATTAGAAAGCTTGCCTTTTAGTTGGGAAAAAAAACCACAAAAAAAACATCAGCATTTACCTCAGAATCAAATGGTACGCTATACTTCACTGCATTTTTAGCTCTACCACAATTCCAAGATAAATTTACAATGGCAGTGTAACATTAAGAGGTCATCTACAGGTGTAACTTACAGAATGCCACCACTTCTGTCCTGCAAAGGATCTCCCATAGATGCTCTGCAGAGGGTCGGAAGCATTGCCCGTTCAGGTTTCCCTTCCCCTTCACTGTAGTTACCAACTGTTTTTAACACAGACTTTATAATCACTGATTTGATACTAGCTCAAACATTCAGGAAGACTACATGGGTTTTCGTTCACCCTTTGTTCTGTCATTCACACGTGTGCAAACTGGACTTAAAATGTTACCTAGGCGTCTGTGTCCACCCACTTCAGAAGAGCACAAGGACAGACATATGACACAAGGCATTGAAGAACAAAGTCCCAAAGACGCTGCCAGTGTTTGAATTAGGTATCTTTCCATAGAAGATGTTGAGGAACAGTACCTGACAACAAGTACAGCACAAGCTACAAATCTGCCCTCCACGGGGCTGGTGGAGCAGGTTGTCGCTAATGGGAAGGGAACACTTCTTGGCATGAAAGGATTTCAGCCTTTCTGCTCGCCTAGTCCATGGCCTTTCTTCCCGTAGCACCAACTCAGTCAGCAGCTCGCTTTTCTGCCAGGTCAACATCTGCCCCATCGGCAACAGGCTGGGACCCTCCACACTCCTTTCACCAAAGCCAAACCCCAGCTGCCAGAGGAACAGTACTTTTTTCTTTTAAGACAGCTTTATTCCATTAGCCCGGTTTCCCACTCCTGTATTTTAACTCCTTCAAGATATACAGTCTTTACTGCACATGGTAAAAGCTGAACTTTTTTCTTCTTGCAAACCTCTGGGATGTGTAGCAACCTGCCCCGCGGCACCGGCAGCCCTGGCTGCCCCAGCGCCTATGGAAGAAGGAGGTGGCACATGTCCCCGTGCCTCGGGTGACCATTTTACAAGAACCATCTGCAAACAGAACTCCCGCCACTGCCAGGCAGTCAAAATGCCGTCATAGTACACGATGGCACTGAAGGATTAAGTACAAAAATGTAAGAAAACAAGAAAGACATAGGCAGTAATCATTCTGAAATGCCAGCTTCCTACTAGAGGAGAATTGGATCAGTGCTGTTAGAACTAAATTTTAACTTTTAAGGTAAGTAACAACAAGAAATATAGGCAACACCATCAAAGCAAACACCATCCTGGACAAAAGCGTTTGCCTTTATTCACTCCTCACTGAAAGTTTGATACATCTGTGAAAATCTCCTCAAGTTAAAGTTGCACAGATACTACAAAAGTATCTCAAAATTTTGTGCACAAACACTACTCTTTACCAAGAGAAAACTGGATTACTGGCATAGATAGATTATTAAAAAACCAAGTTATTTTTCACAGATTATATTGCTTGTTTACTTTCTGAATTTTCTTGGGCCAAACTAAAAAGATCAGTGAAGTCCGTTTCACTTTGATTTGCCATCATTTTTCCTCTGCAGCACAGTTGGAACTGCAGACTCTACAGAGGGAACAAGTTATACTTTAAAAATAACTATTTCCAGTGCATTGTTTCATTAAAAAAAAAAAAAAATTAGAAAACATTTATAACAATTTGGATTTTCTAAAAGTTTTGCTTAAAAAAAAAAAATTAAGTTAACTTGAAGTGAAATTTCAGTGTTTAATTTTCCATTAACATTTATAAATCTCTTTCAGTAGAAGCTCTTCACCATACAGATCACAGTGTAAAAAAGTCCTATAAAAAGAGACAGGAGTGAAACCAACTGAAATCTATAAGGCCACAGCATGCCATCAATTTCTAAACAGAACTCCTATTCAGATCATTCTGCTTAAAACCTCATATGGTCTGCAAAAGCGAACAGGGTTGTCTTGAAATTATTTAAATAACAATTTATCTAAGACTGTAATCTTTCTTGTATGGGATTTGTAAGCCATCCCACAGAATTCTCTAGCAGGGGACACTGTTCTCTATTTACATCAAAGTTTTATATAAATAATATTACATTTTTTTTAATTTTCTGCAGCTGTTTTCCCTTATGAATAAGCTGGGCCTACGAAGAAAATGTGAAAATAGGAAAACTGTGAGTAATATTTATAATAATGATATATCCAACTCAGGAAATTGCTACAACTGTCTTTATCAAAATAAACAAGATGGATATTTTTTCCTCCTTTAAGAGAAAAGCAAAATCCTCTACTATTAAAATTAATTTGACTTGGTATTTGTTTGGTATTTGGATGTGACTGTTTTGTATCCCATTTTTGGTCCTGTTTAAAAAAAAAATAAAACCAAAAAACCCCAAAAAACAGAACACAAAACCATACACACAAAAAAACCCCAACAGCGTTGCTTTTCGTCTCACAGGAGTGAGAGGCATATACATACACCATTCAGCCCAAAATTACTCTAGCTACAGGGCATGGCAAAGCATGAAATAACTGCTCCAGAGCACTTCCTCATGTGGGTGTGTTAGATAACTGTCTGCTCCAACGCTAAAATAAAGCACACTGTGACCCAATCAACACCGTGAGCTCTGCTCCGCGCAGCTGCCCGGGCTGCAAGCATGGGAACCCAGAGCACCCCACACTGCCCCGCATGCGGTACCCCGCCACGGTCCTACCCCCCTGGCCAAGAGGTTTGACGCTCCCCGAGTTCCAGCTACGGCATCATATGCCGGATTTAAGTTTACTTAGGCATACTTTACCCTTTGCTGCTGTATCCAGACTGCAAACAGACTTCATGCTATTGAAAGGGCTAAATTCTTTTTGCTAGAATATACTTGGGGTTCAAAGAAAATTAAATCCTCCTACTGAAAAAGTTTTTAAGATTAAAAAAAAGATCTTACTGGGTAATGAAAATTGTTTCTCCTACTCCAACTCTCTTTCTCTGCTCGAATTCTTCTTGCCTGGGGTTTTCATAAAATCAAGAGGTATCTTGTAGTCATTTTTAAAGTTTTTCAAAAACGTTAAGATGAGGCTGGGCTTCTGCTAAATGTGCGCCTAAGAATTCTGAGGACAGGTCCATGTGCTTTCCTACAAAAAACCTGCGCTGTTGAGGTACGTACACCTGCAGTGGTTCAGGAGAAAATGACAGGTGCCTGAAAATCCACCCGTCCCATGAGGGGCACGGCTGCTAACGCTCCAGCTGCATCACTCCAGGCTGACCATCATCCAAAGGCATCAGCAACTCCACCTTTAAGACCCCTACATTTTTGGCATAACTTCAGTATCCCCTCTATGCCCAAATCTGAGTTTCAAAGCTTGAGATTCAAACTTTAGGAGGGGAGGAAATACCTTGCTACAGTTAACAGGTCGTTTGAAGCAATAAACACGTTTAAAGTCTATCAACAAACCATTAATTTAGAAGCTTGAATAAAAAGGAGGAACAAAAAATACGAAGCAATGAATGTCATTCCCCAGCTAAGAGATGAGCTACCAATTCTTGGCACACTGATACATAAAACCTTGAAAAGTTTTGCTCAGGTTCTGGAAATAAAACTGCTAATAAAATGGAGCAAGTGGTTTCTGTAGTTGTAGTGCCAGTGAACAGATCTGCTGCTTTGGATTTTAATTAACTTAGTTTGTTCAGCGAGGAGGCACTTCTGTTGAAACTGGGGAGTCGTAAGTTAAAGGACAGCTAAAAAAAGCCCCAAACAGCAGCAAAAAAAACCCTGTTGGCAGCAAAAGTTCTCTCTGGCTGTAAAATAATGCATTTTTAAGAAACATTTCAAAGGATTTGAACGTTTTGGAGAATCTCCTAGGCAGTCCCAGGTGGGTTGGGAATATTGCATTATGGACTTCTTTGTGCTAAGAGGAAGGCCTAATGCATGTTTTTAAGAAGTCCGCCTCTTGCTATTAAATAAATAATTTTCTATTAAAAAAGGTGATTGTTACTGTTGAGAGATCTCCACTGATCAGCGTCCATTTTATATANAGTAGCAGTTTTATTCTCCAACAGAAATGACAGGAGCTCAGATAAAAAGACCATTTCAAATGGATCAGTTTAAGCAGCCTTTAGAACCCATGATAAATCTGGGCTCCAAAAACTCGACAATGCTAAATGGGCTATGAAATGCATCACAAATCCCTCCCCAGAAAAAAAAAGAAAAGAAAAAAAAAAATCTGCCCACTGCAAAGGAGCAGACACCCTATTTCCCGGTAATAAAGTGTTGAAGGGAGGTTAAACTGGGGGCTGGCACTTCAGGTTTGTCGCAGTAATTATAACAGACTGCAAGCACCTAGCCTGAGCAAAGCTCGCCACAAAGTCGCTAGGCTGCGTTTTCGGCTAGAAAATTCAAANTATCTATTCCCTTCCCCCCCTCCCTTCCCCGGCAGTACACACGGAAACACAAGCATAACCATGCATAAAGTGGGAGGGTGGGGGGCAGCCAAGGATACAAACTCCCTGTTAGAAAGTTTGAATTCTTATTAACCCAGTGATGCCTCCATAACATTGCATTAGATCAGCAACACAAAAGTTGGAATATACGTCTCCCTTCTTCTTAGTAAAGGAAACTAGAAAAATACTAATAATGAAAAATAGACGTTAAAAATATCCAGGAGGAAAAAGTCCATGTACAATGACCAAAATTAACCCCCTCCGCCCCCACACCAAAACAGACAAACAGCAAAATCTCCGACTAAAAATCCTGTCAGGAGGAGTGGAACCTGCTTTCTCTTTTTTTGCTTTTATTTACTGTATGCCAAGCATGGACTTTAAACTTACAGTGTGCATATATATAGAAAACAAAGAACGAGAGTCACCGTTAACCCTGGTCACCAGCATTACAGTTAAAAGTCATTGGCAAATACTAATAAAACCCCGTTTAGCAGTAAATAAGGAGAACATGATATATGGACGGACAGATGGAACTGCATAAACAGAAAAGAAAAAGCAGAGAGACCCACAAACATACGGAGAGGGCTGTTTTGAAAGAGTGAAAGATATTGATTTACTTGGAACTAGTATTGGAAAACAAACGTATTTGTTTCCTTCGTGATTTAAAAAAAAAGTAATTAAAGTGAATCATAAGGGGGCACACCCTTAAATAAAGTAGAAGGGGGAGAAACATTTGTAGAGGGTAAGGCCTTCTATAGACATTCCGAATTTTAAGCTAGCAAATAGGTCTGGCAAACTTACATCGCTAAATCAAAAATCGAGGGGGGGGGTGGGGGGAGAATAAAGAAGTGCTGGTGGTTTAAGGAGAGTAGAGGCTTTATTCTTTTATTTTTTATAAAAGTTGACTGGCCTACCTTGTTCCCCAGTCCTCAGTTTGTCTCCTCATAGTCGCTGTCTCCCTGGAAGTACAGTGTGAGTGGTAATGACTGCCTGCCTCCCTAATGAGTCCATTTTCCTGCTCTTGATGTTGTGTATATACACACACTGCAACCTACCTTACAAACCACAGAGACGGGAAAGGGAGCGCGAGCGAGCGAGCGAGCGAGCGAGAGTGCGAGAGCCAGGGCGCGAGCCAGCCAGCCAGCCAGGCAGCGGGAGAGAAAGGCGCACAGAGACAAAGCCCTCCTCCTCCTCCCAGACGGCAGACAACCCTCCTTCCCCGACCTCGCAAAACGCAACTCGGCTAATGCAGCAACAGGTTCAATGCTGCCAGGCTGAGGCAGCGGGGAAAAGGTACGCGGGGCTGAGCGGGATTGCTAGCAAATAAACGGTTTAGTGCCGGCTGGCTCCACCTTTCTTATTTATGTTACAGGATGTCGGAACGCGTTGTTTCAGACAGTCCACGCAATTATCATAAATACATTTTTTGGTGCGTATTAGCACGAAGCGCCGAAACGCATCAGCCATTCTGCTCCGTAACCTTATAGCTTTAACACACGCAGGGAAGGTGTAAACATATCTCTTTTGACAGGCAGGCTGCACAAAGCCCACTGATGATTTTAAAGTCATGAGATCTTTCAAGAAAGACGCTCCTGAAGATAGGTTTCCCCAGACAATAGGGGAGCAGGAAAAATTGATCTTGATGAGGAAGAAGTCTTCGGAACAGACTGCTCAGTAAACAATTGAAAAGAGAGGGCTATTCTCCCCAGCATTCCCCCCCTTCAAAAATATATATTGGGAAGCTTCTACCCCTACAGCTATAATAATGTGCTGTGCTTATGTCTGAACAGGTGCAATGCATATAGTACATGGTGTTACAAGGACAGAAATAAATCTCTCAAGTAAAAAAACATTTTCCCAGTTGCAAACAGGCCAAGGTTATTTAAAATATAGGTCTAATTTGAAGAATGTTCTCCCCACTCCCNGGAGGCAAAGATGGGAAAGTCAATGCACATAACCAGTTACTAGATTTTTATTTTTACAGTGTTCTGTCGTATCTGAAGAAGATATATGCTGCTTCTAAAATAATTTTCACTCAGCCCTGCCTCTCATCACACGTAAACTTACGCTGTCACAAAAAATCTGTTGATTTTAATGACAACTTGCAGGCATGTGAAAGTAGCAAGAGCAGGAATACAAGATTTTACACCTGTATTTCACCTTTGGATGAAGGTTCTCCAAGAACTTTATCCACGGGGTATTTTTTTAGATGGAGAAACTGGGTCCAAGGGGGGAAAAAAAAAAAAAAAAAAAGGTTAAGTGATATTCCCAAGGTTATGCTGTAAATCAGTGGAAAAACAGACAAGATCCCAAATCTCCTGATGCTTAACACAGAATTCACCTGGACTAGCTCATACCCACCCAGAAGCCAAGTGTCCTACCTAAGCCAGTTGTGTAGGCTCCCTCTATTGTCAGTGGAGAGACAGGCACCTCCCCAAAGCAATTCATCCCAGCTCTCTCTCTCTCTCTCCAGTGGGGAGGGAGCCTACACAACTAGATTAGGCTAGGCAGCTAGCTTGTAGTTGGCTAAAATTAAGTAAAATGAATCTCACTTTTGATCTAAAGCTCTATTACAACATCCTGCTTCCCAAAATACTTTTTTATTATTGCATTTATTATGAGGCAATATATGCCTAAATTGGAGTGATCGAAAAGGGATAGCCTGCTGACTAAGAGAGACAGGTAAACTCACTAGATTCATGGATTTGTACCCTCAGGCTGGCTGGATATTCATGATTCACACAGTCTTCATAATATTAACCAGCCTGGTGACTGGTGAATTTGATTAGTTTTGTTCACGGGTAGCTGCTACACATTTTTGTATTTCACTTATAAACATTCTGTTTTCATCCAGGTGTTCATATAGAAGGATTAAGTAATTTTTTTCAAAAGGTTAATTTTCATTAGTGTTTTCAGCAAAACACAGGCTTTCTTACCTTAGGGTAGACTATAAAGAGTAAAAAGCTCTATTAGGTGACTTAGTTCAACTCCTTCCATAATATTTAGCTACATACACACCTGGCGTATGTACAGGCAGCTCTACAAGTTACTCCAAATACATATTGCAAAAATTTAGCCCTATTACATATTTTCTTCTCTGGACTTTACAACCATATTCACCTTACTGAAGGGCATGCAAGGTCAGGAAAGCAGAAGGAGCATTTGGAGACTTTGCTTCTAACTGTGGTAACTCAATCTGGCTGTGTATGTACCTATCAACCACTCACTGCCTCAGTTTTTCCATCTGTAAAATGGACTCAGCTGTAGTTCCATGAGCAGATGGTACCATAAATATTCAAAGTGCTTCAGCCTGGCATCTCTCAGAGCTTTATGATGGAGAATATCACAAGGAAAAGTATAAATACTTTATCAAGGGGACCTGTATCAAAGCCAGCTGATGAAAACTACAAGATTTTATATACTTCTATTCAGTTCAAATAATAGGAATAGTCTCTGAATTTAAAATTTAGAAACTAGATCTACAATAAAATGAGGATATCAGATGTAAGAAGTTCTTAGTACTCTGGAACATTTGACCCCAAACTAACATTCGTTCCTCAGTCATACCTACCTTATACATATAAATCTGAAGAGAGGTTCAAAATGTACCAAGTTCGGTTAAAACAGAGATTTGAACACTTCAAATTTAACAGACATTCAGGTTGAAATCTGAGTAACAAGTCAGAAACACTTAAGTTTGAAAAATGTTCAGATCTGCAATTGATTCAGACCCAAAAAATGTAAGTCGGGAGGCATCTAGATCCTTACTTCCTGTAACTTTCTAGAAATGTCATATATGTATCTGAACCAGGATCATAGGCCAAATTTCCTCATATTTTGAGGAAGCCTGAATCTCAGTAAGAATACTAGAACTGAGCCTGACTCCATCCACTTATGGCAACACTCAGAACCAGACCCAAACTGGAACCCAAAGCCACCCCTTCCGAAGTTGCATGGGTTTGTGTACATGCAGAACTGTAGAACTAAAACCAAACAATTTCAAAGCTCGAGGCTGTTTGAAAGCAAATATGAAGTAAATTCCAAGTTAAGCTAGTTTTGGCCCTCAATCAGAAATTAATCCAATTAGCCATAATCTTTATAAAATCCAACTATCTGTCTGACCTGAATGAAAAACCCCACAAGATGTGATCTGCACAACTGATTCCTTGCCTGCGAGTCTTTCTAAATGGATCCAAACCATCAATGGCCCAATTCTCTGTTGTCTTAAAAATCATTCGGTCTACCTAAACCATATAAAAAGTGTGCAAAAATCCTGAGTGATGCAACTGAAGGGAGAATCCTGATTTAATGTTTTGCCAACATAAAAATGTTTGCCTGTTTGCTTGATTCAGAATGCTCAATGAGAGCCTGCTCACCGTCACGCCACATTCCTGTGGCCCTGCAATTCCTCCCCTCCATTACGTGAGCAGGTCGATTGCTATGTACTTGGTTCACTTGCAGGAAGAGGAAAGAGGACGTGTAACTGCTGACGGCTTTCAGCTCTGTCACAGGACTGGACACACACCTGCCATGTGACGGTGAGGACCTGCATGGCAGTCACACGGCTGGCCTACCCTTGGCCACGCAACAGAACAGGCAAGCAAACTCTTGTCACGTGCCCAGGAGCATACGTCTCCCATAGCAGAGACGCCGCAATTTGGTTATGCCACACAGGGGTCACCCCACAAGAAAAAGCCTGGAACAGAGAACTCCCAGCCATCCTGGTAAAAGGCTGCATTATCCATCCTGAATGTAGGAACAGGCAATACTGGTCTACCCAGTTGATGGTACTCCTCGTTTTCTTTCTCTGTAAACTTGTCTTCTCGGTTCAGAGTTAATCTCTAGCAACTGTCATTAGGCAGGCCAAAGGAGCCCCAACCCCTCTAAGAAAGCCTTAAAAAATATGAAAAAATGACTAGCACCATAAGGCAGGTGGACAATTCTGGTGCTTGGCGCAGCAGGGGCACCCATCTGCAGTTTTCTGAGAGAGCTGCAGAGCCCTAAGAACATGCTGATCTTAAGGTGGAGATAGGAGAAATCAAACTGTCCACCAGAACTGTGAAAGCCTTTGTTGCAAATTACAAGATTCTGGATGACAGACTGAGAGGGAAGGAAGGAGCTTCAGTGCCAGATAACATAATCTACACTGCTCTGGTCCCTCCTCTCCTTTTTATGTTGCCAGGTGCACCAACATGCCGAGTTTAGACACACCTTGTTGGCAACCACAACTGGAAAAGGAGTCACGGCATCATATAACCCTGTCTGAGGCTAAGAGCTACTTCCTTTGAAAAAAAATCAGCCTCTTAGCAGTTATCTAAGGGCTGATTTTCAAATTCTAAAGAAATTTAAGTGGGACTGACTCCCATGAACTGGTTGGGTATTCTGCCCATCCTTGTGCTAGGTTAACACACTGGTTTTGATACAGTCGACACACCTGCCCTACAACAGTTCCATCAACGCCTTCAGGGAGCTCTGCTTTACTAGAATCCCAGGAATTGTTCTTAGAAACCAGGCTGGTTTAACACCATGCTGGTGTTAAAAATCCCAGACAAAGTTCTGTCCCAATTCTCTTTCAGATGGTATAGGCACGACCTAGAAACACTCACAGCAACATGTCTGAAATTGATTGCTTCCACTTAGTCCCCTCCACCACATATGCAGATCTCCTAGACTCCGCTGGTATATCACACCATCATGTTGCCAGCCCAACAGGACTGGTGATTCTGGTGTCTTTACTGGTGTCCTGCAGTGTCTCTGCAACTTTGTTCAAACATAATGAGAAAGATGCCAATTAAAAAAGCGCAAGAGTCCTGCATCATGGCAGGCTGATTCAAATTAGATACCTGTATGAAGTTATTAAAAACAGGTTTTCTAAAGCTGAAGATAACAGGAGGACAGTATGCTTGATTTACATCAGCAGGGATCAACAAAAATGTAGAAGAACAATACAAAAGCTCTTTATCCCTGCACATTTACTGGTGAAGATGCTGAGGACAGAACGAGGGAAATAAAGCACGCTTCTGCTGTCTTTCAATATGCAAAGAATCTCAATTGTTCTCCCATCTCAGCAGTCATTACTTACTGCTAGACCTCCAAAAAATGTAGCAACTTTGGTCCATCATTCCATAGTTCAGTTGCACATACACATTAACAAATCAAATCTCACAGCTTCCTTTTGGCAAAAAGCTACTGTCATTCCCATTTTACAGATAGTAAGAACTAAAGGAGTTAATCATTCTGTTGAGAACAGAAGTGAGATTGGGACGTCAGGCTTTCCTGATCAGAAGTTCAGGCTACGCTGCCTCTATGGATCAGGCTCTCAGACAGCCCAAATGACTGGCGAGACTGGGGCACACTTGCTGAACCAGAACTGGCTTTCCTAATGTTGTTTGTTGGGTTTTTTTTTTTGTTTTTTTTTTAATCCCAGAATGTCCTGAATAATAGATCAGATTCAAAGCTGATACATCTCCAACAGTTTCAATGGATTTGTGAAAATCTGGCTGCAAGTCATACATACCAAGTATGATAAACGCCCACTTTCTTTTAGAATGACACTACCAGCACTTTGGTAAAGGAACACTTTGCACAGTAACCGTTCCCCTACTGCCCTTAGGCCACTTTGCTCAAAGGCTGCAAAATGGTGTTTCCACTGCATAATAATCCCATGTCAGATGCAACAGTACGGCATTACTCTAGTACTGTGTTGGGTAAACATTGCTGCTACATCAGTAAATTGTGACAGTGAGATCTAGGCAAGATAAGACATTTTGTCCCAACACAGCCAATCCCTTGCTTTTATACCCATTAACACTGGTGTGTATAAATCACCACCAACACGGAGTGAGTCCTCTTAAAACAAACTCCAGAAGACCAGTATCATACCAACATACCATTTGCCAATTCAAAAACCAAAACCACACAAAAAGTCCTCAGACTACCACATGCTCTATCCCCATCTCCCCATTACACATACGTGCACGCACACTTGGGATGCTCATGTGTTAGCTTTCTGCTTTGAATGTGTAGATTGTGCGGTAATTACTTAACACTAACAACCTGCAGTTACGTACATGGCCTCTGCTATGTATGTGTTCATCCTCTCCACTTAGAGAGTGCTGGTATATTACATTTTTTTGCAGTGGCAGGCCATTTGTGACCAATTTAGCTGTTGAGCTAACGTTCAAGGCCCTCATCCAAGCTGTGGAGTTACAATGGAATCGGATCTTGTTACACAGCCTACTGCATCGTGTGGTGCACCCTCTATTATGTAACTACACGGTTCACGAAGTTTACCTATAATTCGATTATGAAGAGTCATGTTGCAGTTCAGTCAACATTTAAGAACTAGAAATTTGATGATTTACTTTACGGAAATCCATACTGAATCCATCCCAAACTGAACAACAAATTGTAAACAGTAGTTTTATCATCTGAAAGGAGCTACTGTAACAAACAAGTCAGGATGCACATCCATCACTCCCTTCTACCAGATAACTAGGACGACTATCAAAGATTTCTATTTTTGTCCCAGAAAGTTAGGGAGCATGCAGGAGGATTTGACTGCTGTCATAATAATTGCAGACGGTTATGACATGAACCACAGTGAAAATGCTGAAGCTCTAGGTGGTCATCACTTCACTTTTACCCTCTTTAAATAGTAGGGAAAAAAAAAAAACACAACAACAAACCAAACCAAAGAAAACAAACTTCTCCAACTCTAATGATTGTCACATCAGTTGAGATGCACTAAGCTTATTATGAATGAAGATCTGATCTAGATGGGAAAAAAGTGAGAGGCATCACTAGCAATATTTTGGAATTTGACCCTCTGGGTGCAACTGCCTATTTTCACAAGTTTATGACCATGAATCTATTCTACCTGGAAAATATTTATGTCAGCATTTTCAAAGATGCTACTCTTTCAAGAGGTAATTATCTTCTAGTTTAGAATATCACATCTGAGAGTATTGCCCCCCAAATGAATAGCCATTTCTGGAAAAATAAAAACAAAAATGCAATTTAAGTGTATCAGATGTACAAAACCAGAAATTCCGTACTTTAACTTTTATTTGATTGACTACACATAAAGTGGAGAAAAACCACCTCTACAGAAGAGAGACAAACAGTATTGAAACTTCAAACATCCAAAAATCTTAACTAGGCACTAAAAGTTATGCAATGGTCTTAAAAACCAGGAATTATTTTTTTTTAAGGTCTTTATTATGCTCCCAAGTACTTTTTTAAGCTTTTCTATACAATTACAAAAACTAGAAATTTCTTTATTTTCTTAAAGCTAAGACGATATGACCAACACACACACAATATAAATCACAGCATGTACAATAAAGCCGTAGTATTTGAAAGTAGCAATACTAAGTGCCATTATTCATCTAATACTTCACCATGAAATCCCTTCAGCTGATGCAGGATTATTTTCCTCAAATATAGGCCCTGTGTGAAAGTTCCTATACATGATCTCTCCCCATGTATTCTAGGCAATGGGAAACCAATGCATTTATCAGGCAGTCTAGAGTTGTAAGTTATAAAAAGCCTGGACTTTTTCTCAGAGCTGTGTGGCTTGCTTGTATCACACTTTGAAGCAGCTCAGCACAAAATTTCACCCTAGGGCCCAGATTCAGATGGCCCAAATTCCTGCTAAGTCCCCATGCTTAGTGTTTCTGGATATATGCCCCTAAAATCCCACAGCCAGCTAATAAAAAGTATCAGGCACAGGGACTTGGGGGTGTTTAAGCCAACTGTCTCTGACTTGTGAGTAGATAAAAGTGCCTGGTTCTGTTTTGGGGCAAACTAAATATTACAGAGACCATGGAGTAAAGAAATGGAAATGAGTAAAACATCAAACAGAGGTTTATCCTTGTTAGTCTGAGAAGCCCACTCCAAGACAAGACTTAACTGCTGACTTCTGTATCAAACATACAGGAAATACTAGGAAGGATGCAACCATTTTACTAGCACTAGTATAAAAGTTTCACTTGCACAAACCTTGATTATCTGTAGACCACCTCAGGGGGATTATTTTTGTGTGTAGGTGGGCAGGATTCATTGTCTTTGAAACTTTTAGTCAAAGATGTTTCTGAAGAAGAAAAAAATAGATGTACTAGATATAGTAAAGAAAAGGTCTGATTATTTTTTTTACTTTATATAAAGCAAGTTCTCTTTGAAAAACTAGGCAAGACTGGTTCCAATTAGTCCTTTAGTTTTAGCCTAAAGAAGAATATTTTTGGATAATTTGAACAAAGTTTGCTCAGTTGTTTTAAAGGACACATCCAGAGGTGCACTTCTTTTCCTGAAATATTAACTGAAATTAATCTTGTAAGGAAAAGATGAAAGAGTTTATTATTTAAAGCCAAAGAAATTAAAAGCAAAAAGTTGTATTAACCGAAAATTAAGGCTCAGTTCTTATTTCACACACAAACAGATAAGAGCCTTTTTTTCAATCAGACTTATCAAAAATTGGAAGATCTGGTGAGGTTAGTGGTGGTGTAAGCCTGACAAAAATGAGCTTGGGTATGCTATAGACAAACAGCTCTTTTATTTTGCCTATATTTGAACAAAAAGGTCTTTCATTACAGAACTAGAACATACAGAACAAGGTGACATAATATTTTCAAAATGATATAATGGAAACAAAGTGTACCAACTTCAATGCTACTCTTCAGTCAGGTTTTGCAACAAGCCCGAGTTAGATATTATTTTATGGTCAAAGGGCTCCTTTTCTATAACTTTCTTTGCAATTATTAGCTAGGACTGTAATATTTGGTATTGCTACCAAGATGGTCTACGATTCTGTAATGAGAGATCCCCTTTGTAATATCTGTGCAATTAGGCATAATTAAGTTTGTCAGGGGAACTTCAATTTCCTGATTTTTGAGTAAATAAAGAATCAATGTTAATATTGCACTAATCAGTACTAACTAAGATTTAATTTGTTTTGTTTCAAAATCAGAGGTCAGATTGTGAAACCATTTGATAGTATGCAACAAAAAAAAAAACCCAACAAAATAAACAGAAGTTGGAATAAAGATAACTTTATATTAACTGGTACTTTGCTGTTCTACTGTTCCATTTGTTGAGTTGTCCTGAAGCCAACAAAATACCAGTAAGAATCAAGATACAAATATGACTTTAAGTACTCTCTGTTGTGGTCTCCGAATGAATCGACATTTGTTTTTACCACACTGTGATAACATCACAGATGTTAGAATCATAAATGCCAGTATACCTTAAAGCTTTCTGTTTCAGAAAGAAAGATTCTGCCACTACAGCTAAATCAAGGTCTCGACTAGCTTTAGTACACCATTTGTGGGCCACGCACCAAGAAAGAGACAAAACTCATGTCTGACAGAAATTCCACATAAGTATCAAACTATGTATCATGCATCCATCCAACTCAGTGAGACTGAGTTTCGATCTGGAATTTCTAGGGATTCATGTAATAAAGCTGTAACACACCACAAAAATTCACTGGGGATTATCAGATACGGGCTTATGGGGGGAAATTGGGAGTGCCCTGTTAAAAGCTACCTGGTGCAACACATCTATTCTCAGTCACAAGAGCTGGGACTGGCTGTTCAGGCACCGCACCCAGCTCACGCATGCATCTAGTGCTCATAATCATTCACAGTTTAAAAATAGGTATGAGAAAGGTACTCACAGGGTTATAACGAATAGAATTTATGGGGCATTACTCTCCAAAACTGCTGTTTCAATCTAAACACTACTCTGGGCTTGAGGTACCAAAATGTGACAATACTCAAGATCTCCATAGCAGGAGTATCTCTTTTCTTTTCCTGCCTTATTTCTTGAAAAACAGTAAAATGGTAAATAGTTTTAACATTTCAATTATTGTCGATAGTCTTCAGAGTCAACACTGCGTCAAACATCCAAGACTTCTTGTATTAGATGGCTGACTGCAAATAACCAAGTGTCAGCTCACATCTAGTGCAAACTTTAATTAGAACCTCACAGTCAAGCAGGCTACAAGCTTTTTACCTCCTAAATTAAAGCTGTAATTTTGGAGCACAGGAAGTCAACCACTAGGGAAAAAAGCACCAGCTTACCATAGTGCTAAAAGTCAGATCAATCTGACCCGTCTCAAAATATGAAGGATGCAAATTATATCATTTTCTGGAGACGCCACAACATAACAATTTTTATGAGTTTTTGGTGTTAGGTACTGTCGTGGTTTCGGTTCCAGCCCAGCCGGTAACAAAGCACCATGAAGCCGCTCACTCACCCCCCCACCTGGCCCCAGTGGGATGAGGAGAAAATCCAAAGGCAGGCTCGTGGGTCGAGACAAGGACTGGGAGGGATCACTCCCCACTTATGGTCACAGGCAAAAGACAGGCTCAACTTGGGGAAGAAACAAAAGCAATTTCATTTACTACAAATCAAATCAAAACCAAGGGTATTAGGAAGGGAAACAAAACTTCAGAACACCTCCCCCCACCCCTCCCGCCTTCCCGGCTCAGCTCCATTCCCGGTTCTCTCTCCCTCCTCCCCCCGGCAGCACAGGGGAACAGGGGATGGGGGTTTGGTCAGCTCGCCACACCTTGTCTCTGCCGCTCCTTTCCTCAGGGGGAAGATTCCTCACTCGTCCCCTGCTCCACCGTGGGGTCCCTCCCACGGGAGACAGTCCTTCACCAACTTCTCCAACGCAGGTCCTTTCCGCGGGCTGCAGTTCCTCACAAACTTCCCTGGCGCGGGTCCTTTCCGCGGGCTTCAGTTCTTCCCAAACTTCCCTGGCGCGGGATCTCTCTGCAGGCTTCAGTTCTTCACAAACTTCCCTGGCGTGGGTCCTTTCTGCGGGCTGCTCTCCAGTCACACACTGCTCCAGCGCGGTTTTTACCATGGATTTACCGCCATCTTGGGGAGCCTCCGCTCCACCATGGACCTCCCTGGGCTGCAGGGGGACAGCCTGCCGTCTCCCCACTGGCTGCAGGACCATCAGCCTCCTCAGGCACTGCCCCTCCTCCCCCTCCTTCTTCACTGACCTCAGTATCTGCAGAGGGGTTCCTCTCACGTTTTCCCAACCCCTACACTGCCGGTTCCCCTTCTTAAATCTGTTCTCCCAGAGGCGCTGCCACCATCACTCTCTGGGCTGGACCAGAGGCGGGTCCGACTCTTTGGAGCTGGGAAAGCTTCTAGCAGCTTCTTAAAGGAGCCACCTCTGCAGCCCCCTCCCCCACTACCAAAGAAAACCGTGCCACGCAAACCCATAACAGGTACTTAATGATTTTGGAAGTTCTTTGAGATTACTTTACAGGCTACTCCTCTGAGGAAACAAAAGTTATGTGCAAGACAAATGAAACCAAAAAATTGACTTACAGGCTCTCAGTACTATCCACAGGTCTCAAAGCTCAAGATTATCCATCCCTATCTACAGCAAGAGCTCCCTTTCAGAGGAACAAGAACATTTGCTTCACAATAGCTCAAAGGTGTTCAAATCCCTGCAAGATACTAACACTATATTCCATCCATTTTAATGGAAAATAGATGTCCAAATTCCCAAAGACAGCCCTTTTACCACTGGGCCCAAAGGAACAGATTACATGAAAATATCTTTTTATCACAAGAGAAGACAGGAAAAAAAATTCCAATTAAAATTGATGGAACTGATCGAAGAATGAAAGCCATCAAGGAACAGAGAGGCAAAACAGGGAATAAAATAAGGGAAAAGTGCATAAAGTTATCTCATTCCTCTCAAGGAATATAAAAAAAACCTTCCTACAAGACTAGAAGAAGATATGTCCAATTTGTTTTCTAACAGCTAAAAGAAGTGGAGATTAAACACTAGGAAGCATGTTGAAAATTGTGGCAAAGGCAGACCATAAAGTTGGAAGTAAAACACTGTAACTTGAATTACTCCATCGTCACAATTAAATGGCCAGGAAGCACTCCAGTGTTTTAGGAGTAGCCGTAAGCACCCGTAACTTCATGAATTTTAGTTTGAACTGAAGTCCCTTCAGCTCCAAAAAAATTCCTAGCCAATACTGCTTGGGCTAAAAAAGCATTTCCTATAGCTGCAGTCTTTAGGCTTATCGTAGATATCTGCCTATGTCTGGGAAGAGCTGTTGAGTGTGGCATATAATAAAAAAAATTACGTAAAAAAACATGGTTGCTTTGCAGTTTAACCCCGCTCCTCTTAGTGTACCTTCATACCAACTCCCTCCCGCTAACTACCCTTTCAGTACTCGGTTGTCTCACATGTACTCGAGACTAGATCAAGCCCTGGGAATTTCTGAGCAGAGCTCTGGACCTACAACCATCCCTATAGGGACAAGGAAGCTCTCAGTGGATGAAGAGGAAACCATCCCACACATTCTCCTGCTGTGGCCAGGCTCTCAACCCACGGAAAGCTTCTTGGGACTTCCTGAAGTACCTGGTAAGTCCTTCTCATTCTTAAGGCAGTATGTGTGCCCCCCCTCTTTGAGAAAATGTCAATAAACAATTTAAATGAAGTTTTACTTGTGAAACTGATACCTAGATTTTCACTTAACAGCACTACGTCTAAGTCTGCACAAAGAGGGTAATACTAGCACATAGACACATACTACTTTACAGCCATGAGATTGAAAAAAAAAAGAAAAGAAAAGCAGGAAAAAGAAAAAGCAGTAAGCTATAGAGGACCATTAAATATGCCAATAACAAATATGAGCAAAAGCAGCACAAATTGTATGCTACTGGTAAATTAGCGTATTTCTCTCTTCAGCAACTGAAAGCATCAGAGGAACACTGGCTTTTAGAGAGGTGCTCCTCATGCCCTCCCCTTCAAACATAAAACCAAAATTCACACAGATGTGATGGATGAGAGAGAGCCCAGACAGACAGATCTACAGGTGGCTTCAAAAGCAGAAATATATTCAACCCAAGACATCAGGTCTGCATCTACTATAACACAAGCTACAGTAGAACTCTCCTCAGTCCCTCACAATGGTCCCAGCAGAAATGTTACTGCATTTTGCTGCTGTTGCTTATATCTAGTTTGGCCAAGACTCCATGCATCATGATACCTATATTTACAATGTCAGATACAGGAACAATCCAGTGGCATTTTTCTATTAGTGCTGACTCTGCAAGGTCTGCCACTTAGAAACATTTACATGAAAATAACGAAGAATAGGAACATGTGATGCTTGAAAAATTAGGCTCTAATTTCAATCTGCAAATGAAAAATTTAAACATCCTAAAACTTAATAGGGAAGTGACGAGTACAATGATTTCTGTCCCTTGTAAAAGACACCAAAAAATGTACACTTTTGCCTACCTACTTACACAGGGAATGAGCAATGCTTTCAGGGCCTGATGAGAGAGATGCTGCTACTTGATGGAATCATTTGTCATCAGATGCTAAAAAGAAATTAATAAATAGAACGAGTTTTGAACATGAGCTTACAATACTTTTAGGATCTAAAAACTGCCATTAAGTAGCCTGAGTATTCTACAGCAAGGGTCTAATGAAAGCTACCTCTTAGGTTGCAATCCTAACTATTAAATCCAGACAGCAGGTTTCTCGCTCTACTGTTAATATCAAAGATACCAGTGTTACAAACTGGAGCTTAATGGTTAACACACGTGAGAACATTCATTTATTTGACTTCAAAAGAAGTTGAAGAAAGCAACAGGAAAAAAGTGCATGCATGTACCAAACTAATACAAAACCCAACATAATTCTTTAACAGTATAGTGTAGGCATTGTCAAAAATTGTTCAAGAAGTTAGGATGAATTCACATCCATCTCAAAAAGTG
Source organism: Pandion haliaetus (assembly GCA_013401275.1). Classification (NCBI taxonomy): domain Eukaryota; kingdom Metazoa; phylum Chordata; class Aves; order Accipitriformes; family Pandionidae; genus Pandion; species Pandion haliaetus. The sequence continues at coordinate 47,456 of VYZV01030300.1, forward strand.
CAGACAATTCGTTTCTGCAGACCCTTGAAGATGAGATGTTCTTTAAAGTGAAACTACTGAAGCAGAACTCTGATGAGTTTGATGATCCTGAAAGTGAGATGTTTTTAGTGCTATCGTTATCATTATTAAACGTAGCTGCAATGACAATTTAAATCTGTGTTCCAAACCTCCCAGATGCTCTTCAACATTAGACACCTTTGTGTCTTGAAGACCCAGAAATAAGCTTACTAGTTGATTATGCTATAAAGAAAAGCTCTGCTTAACAAGACAGATGCAACCTTATTTTATCTTAATGATATTGCTTTCAATGGAACACAAAAGGAGCAATTGATAGCAATGATTGAAACATTTCTTTTAGCGGCTTGTAAATTCAGCTGTCCACTACAATAATCTCCAAGTGAAGAAATGGGGAAAAAGAAAAGAAAAAGTAACAGCATTGAACAGCGACATCAGTGCAGGTTGGCTAGGTGAACATGACAATGGCCACAAGCATACATACAATGAAATGTATATCCTAGTATGCTGCTATTACTTTTGTACCAAAATGAAAACCACGAATATTGCTGCAGTGTCACCACAGATACCATCCAAGAACAAAGAGAAAAACATGAGAAAGATGTCTTTACTATTTGGTTAGACAACAAAAAAAAAATTGAAACAAGAATGTTTAAAACAATTTCTTCTGCTCCTGATATACGGCTGCTCAGTGCTGTATTTCAACCACACTGAGTGAAAAAGTAACTCCCAAAACTGTACTGCAGACCCTAAAGACAAAAATCACTCCTCTATCAGCAGCAGCCTGGCTAACTCGAGTGAAAAAGGAACACTGGTGTCCCTGGCTCCTAGAGACACTTAGTGTTCCTCTCAGGAACAGGTGCCTCTACGTTTGCATCAACAAGTGTCTTGAAAATTGCACTGAGAACAAGAAGGACTTTGATCAAAAAATAGCACACATTTTACTCTGCAAGGAACTTTAGAGAGAGGTACTAAATTTACAAAAGAAGTTGAAGGAGGTTTCAGAGGGACTTGACAGATTACAGGCTGATGACACTGCCGTTACAGCCTCCGTGGAAATATGGTTTGATCTAATTAACAACAAAGAACGAGAACCACTGAAGAACAAAATTAAAAAATTATTCAAAGACGCTTGGAAGCTTTCCATTTCATAGCCACCAGGACTGATTCCAAACACAGACGATGGGATTAAACCCAGGATAGGATGTCGAGGTTGGGACAGGCACAGAACATATTCCAGACACCTCAAATCTTCTAAGATTAAAAACTGAAGGTCCGTATTTTTGCCCTAAATATGTAATTACAAAATGGATTTGATTGAACACAATTAATTTAATCATGCAGGTGGAAAATACAGATGTTAAATTAGGGCAGACAAGACGGCTGAACTTAAAAATGTTGGATTTTAGAACAGATGCATTGCTGTCCAGCCAACTCAGCATCACTTTTTACACATTCTTAGTTTATTCATATTGCTTTGACTGAAACTGTGTAACAGCATAGGTGCTAAAATCAAAGAATCTGGTGAAATGCACTGATATGCAGAGTTAGATATAAAGCCTCACAGACCTAACTTTTTTCACAGACTACGGAGACCATGAGGATGTTCTTATTTTTTAATTACAGAATCACAAGCTTTACATTTTAGATAATGTGTCTTTTTGTGTTTAAGGAATAAATATGCCCGTAAAATAAATTGCATCACATGCATGCACCATTTCAGTGAATAAAATACTACATTTGAGTGTTTCTTCCAGGAGGCTTTTGCAGAAATAACCAAAAAATCAGGCAGGGGAGAAAAATTCAACTCTGATATGTTGGCTGCTGTTTCCACATACAAATTTTCTCTCCACACCCAACAGAGAACACATACCTTAGCTGAACAATTGTGAGCATATGTTAGCTATGCCAATATCCCATGGAAAGTAACAAAAGGCTTTAACTTATTTTTAACTGAGAGAAGTGCATAACTGAGAAAGTTTGTGCTTTAGAATTTCAAGTCAGATTTGGGATTACTGTATTTCCCTCTTTGGGAAGTTGTATGATTACCAATCTTATAATTAAAAAAGTAAAAGTTAATGAGGAAACATGTTAACGTCAGATGATTTACGTGCCTATTAATATTACAAGTGTATTGGGAAAAAAAAAAGGGGGGGGAAGGAAAAACCCATTGTGTAATCTAGTTCTGATGAAATGCCGGACAATTTTGAGACTGATAAAGTGAGTCACTGCCAACTGACTCAGCATGACAACAGGAGTTCATTGTTGCCTTCGGACCGAAGGAAGCAAGCAGCCAGTTGGTTCAAACTGGGTTTGTTCTTTCACTAAAATTTCGTATTTCCACCATCTTCTTGTTCTCCTTTTGCATTTTCCATCAGACCCTCTAGTGTCTCCACTACATACTGTATTTATTAAGCCCTGCACTATTCAGCTAGCATCGGATACAACACACATTAAGCCCTCAGATGCAGCATGTTACAAAATTAACTTAAAAGGATGGAATACAGCTCCATTTTTAAGTCCCAGTATATTTATATTTCACATATGGTTTTCGCTAGGCTATTCACAGGGGGGACTATAAAGCATCTCAACATGTGAGGTACTCTTGTAAACTCCACTATGTCCTCAGTTGCACTTACTGTCCTCAGGCATGGGGGATGTTGTACTGCAAGTATTAATAGGGATATACATGTCGCCTGTTACATCCACATCTCCCACTCCCTGCTTGTAGGTTTGGCAACAGCAGGATGGCTGAATTCAGCTCGAAAACTGGAATTCCTGTTAAGTCTCCAGGGCTTTCCAAAGATTGCCTTCTGCCGGTCACTGCAACTTCCCCCGGCACCCTCTGAAGTTAACAAAACAAGGAGAGCTCAGCAGCTCCCATGGGACTTGGGACCCTTCAGTCTGGGCAACAGAACTGAACAAAATATACTGCCCCCATCCTTGAGATCTCTCAGGACTGGAGCTATATGAGAAGTGGGGGGTTAAATATTGTAATAAAGTGGGTTTATACTGTTAATACACAGGACTGACCAAGAGGAAGGTTCACCTGTTGCATAACATTGTATAAAGTGTACAGAGTAATATTACAAAATCTGGTCTGTGGCTCTTTTCCTTCAATACGCTCAAATCTCAGTCTCATCATTCATTATTTTCTGCTTTTCTCATTAAAGCTGCTTCTCCTGAAGTCTGTCAGAAATGTGAAAATCCCTTTTTTCCAAAAGAGATTATAGAGTCTTAAAAGTTTACTGATTTAACTGCAGCTTATGAGAGAATCCTGGAAATAAAATTAAATTGTTTTTTAGAAGAAACAAGCAACAAGAAAGGTCCATACTTGCTCAAGCAGCTGAAGCATCCCCAACCATTATAACCTTTTAAAAAGCGTATTTTGCCAAAAGGAACTATGCCACATCAAAAATTATCATGCCAGGAGAAAGAAACTCCTCACAACTGAAGGACAAGATTGGTAATCAACAAACTGTCTTATATTCATGCTAACTTCGCAGATGACTTCAACTAAGTCAGTCAACATCTCTAAATCTGAGTTTATCCATCAGTGCAAGAGGCTACTAAAGCTTCCCTATTTCAGGAGGGTGTCTTAAAGCTTAATTAATTGATGTTCATAAAGAACTTGGATTCTCAGATGAGAGGCATCAGAGAACACCAAAGTATTATTAATCTCAGGTGCCAAAAAATTATCCCTGCTCTTGCATGAAACAGCTCTGAAATATTTGTAATTTCTATAGTAGCAATATCCCCAGTTCAGTTCGCAAATGATGAGAGTTATCCAAGTAAAATAAATGTCTGGTCATCAGAGTAAACAAAGACATCATTTTACAAGTCCAATCTAAATTGTAGAGATAATCAATATGAGAATAGCAGTGCCCACAATGAAACCTGTATTAATTATGAAGAGAGTTTATGAAAGAAATTAATCATTATTATGGAGTTCGCTGTAGGAATTTAATAGCATGAGCCAATTCTACATGACTCTTATGATGCTTGAGGTCAAATATGCTGAGTTTGAAATAAACTTTAATCTACTCTGAACTAGCTTTGTATAAAAAAAGAAAGCTTCTCATAAGTTCCACAGTACTGCCCAAAATAACAAATCTACTCTACCCCATAAGTGCGTGTGGTCTGATATGCCATCCTGAAAATAGATTCTAATGTCTCTCTTCCCTCTCCCTTTTTTTTGTTTAAATTAGTGCTGTAGGAAAATTATATACACTGATTACAAAAGAAAATTAGATATGGGAGATAACAAATATGTTTTTAAGCTTACTTTGTATTTTTTTTTTCTTAAGTAACCACCCTTCCAAAATAAACACAGCAATGTTTATGGAAATAAAGAAACAAATTATAACAATTTTAGGTAGCATACCGCAGTCAAATAAATACCATTTTCTAATAAAACAAACTGGGAGAAACCCTAATAGAACTTAACCCATAGTAACCAAAACAAAAACTCAAGAGACTTCCTGTTCCAAAATCAGAGCTGTTCTTGAGAGCTAGAGAGTCATATCCATCGGTCAACTTCAGTATTAATCAATTAATCCTTTTTGTAAGATTATAAATTCTCAGGGGAGAGGCTATGACTGGAAGTGTTGGGAGAAGCTATGACTGCAAGAGTTGAAAATGCTCAATGTTGGCTTAATTCCATCTCCAGTGAAGTCCTGGTTGTCTTCAAAGGGAGAAGAGTTAGACTGATGCTGAGAGGTTTTGAAAAGCCTACCCTTTGTATTTACTTGCTTTTGTGAAGTACTTCTTAAAACAAATAAAAGCAGGAAGACGTAAGTAATGAGCCCATCATACTTCTGAGGTTCACGCACGGCAAGAACTCAATGGGTCAGAAGTGGATAGGGAATTATTGGGGAGGTTCTTGTTTGGGGTACTTCTGAGCGTGTGTGTGTTTGTGAGGGGAAGGAAGGTAAGCCACTGGGATGCAGCCAAGTCAAAGGTTGGCGACCCCTACAAGCGCACA